>JWZT01002856.1:183752-194379 GCA_000827895.1 Thelohanellus kitauei | reverse complement strand
TCCATGTATGCTATGGTAATCGATTATGGACGACACTTCATGAAAAATTGTCAGAACAAATTTCACCAAGAATATCAAAAGTAGGTTTGATTAATATCATAGGTGAAATTCAAAGGCTTGGAGAACTATACTTTAAGATATGAATACTGGAAAGGAGATCCACATTATTTATTATTTGTTTTCTCTCCAAGATACACAAATCAACAACCATTAGACCAAATTTGGTATGTGTCAAGGGATGATGGAAATACATTCACTCGCTGGATTCCCACTTACGAGGGTCACACTCTTTATGTTGATAATTTTTTTGTTACCGAAAGTGAATTGTTTGGAATATCTGATTTCAATGAAACGATTTTTTATGTTGACACCGAGTTTAATATATTTTCAGCAGAAAGATATGAAAGAAAAGAACCATTAATTCCATCCGATTTTGATTCATCGTGCATCTATAAGCTTATCAAGAAAAATTACACAGTAAGTCAGAATTCATTTTATATTTAAATTAATTACCAAAAATTAAATGAAAACCTAGACATTAATGTCAAAACCAAATACAACTGTCTAAACCGTCAACAATATCCCTCTAGGGTCATAATTCTCTCATAAATATTTAAAACAAAGATAGAACTTATGAAACCATTCTCAGATTCCTGAAAATATCAAGATGTCCTGGAACAGAGGGAGACTGAAAAGTGTAGCGGTATTCGTTAAGGTTTTAGTCACAATATTAGACAGAACAATTGAGGCACTAATAGAGGATTTAAAACCTAGCTTTTTCAAAATGATAAATATTATTAGAGATAATCTAACGTGACATTATTAGTTTATCTTAATGCCAACTAATAATCGATGCACAGAAAAGAACATATTCCATGCATTTTCAAGCTATGATCTTCTTTATCATAGTTCCAAAACTTTGTTGACCAAAGGCAATATTTTCGAATACTTGTGCTTAATTTTCCAACGGGTCGTTTTGCGCATGTTTTAAAGAGTGATGTCATGTCTAACAAATGAATTTAACCATAGTATGCTTGAAATAACAAATTATTAATATAACAATCTTTGGCGTTTTTTATAATTGAGTGCGCATGTTTCCGTCAAATGCTACCATCTAGCTAAATAGAACCCTTTCAGGGTTTCAGGTGGAACGTGGCCACAGTTAATGAACTGTATTTTAATATATTAATAGCAAATCGGGCACATAATAATCTTAAACGGATTACAACTCATTACTAGTAAATTTATTCAACAAAATTCATTCTATTTTTTGAAAATACAAAAACATCGGCCGAACGATTTTTACTTTAATATCACAGCTCTAGTGAGCATAAGGATGGAGTACATGCTTATCAAGTGTAAGTGCTGCGCTACACTAATCTGTTAGCGGATAAGTGCCTACCCGGAGTGTGACCCTATCGCACGTTGACAACATAGCATTTGAGGTGGACGTAAAATCCATGAAGTAATGCACCGATACAGATTTTTACACCTCCACGACCGTTGTCAAAAAACAGACATGAATATAAATGTGATGATTTGCAAAAAAATACACTTAATTTGCAATAACTGGGAGTATCTAAGCACCGTGGTAATTAGCTCATTTTTATTGTCATAAATGACCTAAGATGTAGGGATTGTTAAAAATCTGGATTTTATTTGATGCTAATCTCAGTTATATTCCTTATCATTTAATTTTAGGGGGCTAGTAACTTGTATGACTTGTACGTTAGTCGCAACTTTGGCTTCAGTTTTGAGAAAATTAGTGATTATGTTAAACATGCCTCATGGATTTGGGAGACCCCATGGATCATTTATATTGGTAGGTTACTGTTGTTTAAAAATAGCCAACAATACAGTGAGAATCGTATGCGTGTCGAGCAATTTTAAGGACATGCACGTGTTTGATAACGTACAACGATTCCATCTGATTCGCCACGAAATCATTGTATTAGAATATGATCAAGTAACCCGTTATTTAGTGTAGTCAATTGAAAAATATTTGATTTTAAGAATTTTGCATATCGATAAAAGTAAATACATAGCCACAAAAATCTTACATCGATTTCATTTTGAGGGGAAAACAGATACGAGTGTTTATAGAAATTTTGACTGGTCTTTCTATTTTAATGGCAATCTTTATCTGTTGGTTCAGAAAAATGGATCTAATTTATGCCTATGTATGATTGATCAATATGAGCAATTAATTCAACTCGTTTGTAATTTATCTACCCATGATTTGGAGGATGATAAATGCCCGGTGGTTATAAATCCACATTTACCTGGAGTCATTTATGCTAATCTAAAAAATGATGACCTCATGACGAGAACGTATTTATCGTTAGATAATGGAAAGAATTTTCTACCCATTTCATTCAAGGGCGATTCTGGATGTGATGAGAATAATTGTAGTGTTGAATTGCATCTCAGATGTTCAAAGGATTTTATTCAAACTCATTTCCCAGAAAAATGGATCGTAAAATTTGAAGGAAGTGCCCATAAAAACGGTTTCACTAGTCGGCATACATTTGTTTCATTCAATGGCGGGAAACGGTGGAAACTGTTCAATTCAAGAATCGAAAACTTGGTCATCGTCAACAGTGGCGGCTTAATGTTTGGAGCAGAAAGTGAGACGGGTAAAATTTGGTATTCTTACGACGAGGGATGGAACTGGCACAAAAAATATGTATTTGCTTACAATTTCGTCCTTGTTCAGCCCCTAGAATCTACAAATAATTTAGTTATCGCTGGAATAAATTATGACGAACGCAAAAATATTAGCACTTTATTCCTATTCAACTTTTCCCATGTTATAAGTAACTTTTATCTGATGAAAGATAGAATGTGTCAAAAAGAGGATTTTGAGACTTGGTACGTGCCGAGATACTTCGGAAACTGTTTTCAGGGGGAAGAAATTTCGTATATGAAGAAAAGTTCTTTTGCGCTATGCGTCGATAATGGCGCCTTTGGGAGAGGCACTAGTAATTCATGTCCTTGTTCACTCGAAGACTTTCACTGGTATCCTATTATTGACCTTAGTAAACCTAATTATTATTCGAAAGACAATTTTTGTGTGTTGGATCCATTTTCGGGTCCAATCGAACCCAGGACAAAGTGTCTAGACGGCGGGAAGCCACTGACTCGTTGGAACGGGTATGATTGATCTCTCATAGATTCGCACGATTGGATTTAGATTTATGTTTTCCGCGGCCTGCGCATATGGACGAAAATACTGAATACGCTGATTATTGTATAAGCAGGAGTAATTCGTGGTTTTAATCAGATTTCAGTATTCGATTACTGGTATTCTTTCAAGATCAAGTCAAAGAATGCCAGCTTGATGACAGGGGCCATTTTATACCTGCCACCCATATAAAACAATATTTTCTGCCCATGTGGGTTAATTTAAGTGACTCAATCAGCTATGATATCAAAGGCAAAGCTATTTATTCATACATTAACCATGTGATTTGGCGTTTTAATGAAAAAAATGGTCATTTTACATTCAATGAAACTTCATTATATAGACTCGGTTTTGATGTCATTTCAATGACGTATGTCTTCTCTGTTTCTCTATTATTTATATTGGACAAAAGAACCGTTTGTTTGGGATATCGTTAGAGAGCAATTATATCAAATTATTGTTTAGTGACGTAACCAGTTTCCGATATCATCCGAAATCCTTGTAAATTTGAAATTGATTTGAGGGCAATCTCATTTGTTTCGTGGAGAAGAATATGCTTTTATCGACTGTACTTGAGCATCGATTGCCTGGAAGCGGAGAGAAACATCATGAAATATGTATATGTTCCCGAATATCAAATTCATATTTGTCACCTTACTGATACCGGTCTCGTTATTTCGAAACAAGTTATTGCTGGAAAGAGGATTAAATATCAAGTAAAATTTATTCATTTATTACCATTTTAAAATTTTTCATATAATGGTTAAACACTCCATGATATATAAGGCGATATGAATAAATATATTCGGCATATTTTTAAGTGAATTCTGCAGCTGTTAGCATCTTAAAATATCCTAATTTTTTTCAACTTNTTTATTCCTATTCAACTTTTCCCATGTTATAAGTAACTTTTATCTGATGAAAGATAGAATGTGTCAAAAAGAGGATTTTGAGACTTGGTACGTGCCGAGATACTTCGGAAACTGTTTTCAGGGGGAAGAAATTTCGTATATGAAGAAAAGTTCTTTTGCGCTATGCGTCGATAATGGCGCCTTTGGGAGAGGCACTAGTAATTCATGTCCTTGTTCACTCGAAGACTTTCACTGGTATCCTATTATTGACCTTAGTAAACCTAATTATTATTCGAAAGACAATTTTTGTGTGTTGGATCCATTTTCGGGTCCAATCGAACCTAGGACAAAGTGTCTAGACGGCGGGAAGCCACTGACTCGTTGGAACGGGTATGATTGATCTCTCATAGATTCGCACGATTGGATTTAGATTTATGTTTTCCGCGGCCTGCGCATATGGACGAAAATACTGAATACGCTGATTATTGTATAAGCAGGAGTAATTCGTGGTTTTAATCAGATTTCAGTATTCGATTACTGGTATTCTTTCAAGATCAAGTCAAAGAATGCCAGCTTGATGACAGGGGCCATTTTATACCTGCCACCCATATAAAACAATATTTTCTGCCCATGTGGGTTAATTTAAGTGACTCAATCAGCTATGATATCAAAGGCAAAGCTATTTATTCATACATTAACCATGTGATTTGGCGTTTTAATGAAAAAAATGGTCATTTTACATTCAATGAAACTTCATTATATAGACTCGGTTTTGATGTCATTTCAATGACGTATGTCTACTCGGTTTCTCTATTATTTATATTGGACAAAAATAACCGTTTATTTGCGATATCGTTAGAGAGCAATTATATCAAATTATTGTTTAGTGACGTAACCAGTTTCCGATATCATCCGAAATCCTTGTAAATTTGAAATTGATTTGAGGGCAATCTCCTTTGTTTCGTGGAGAAGAATATGCTTTTATCGACTGTACTTGAGCATCGATTGCCTGGAAGCGGAGAGAAACATCATGAAATATGTATATGTTCCCGAATATCAAATTCATATTTGTCACCTTACTGATACCGGTCTCGTTATTTCGAAACAAGTTATTGCTGGAAAGAGGATTAAATATCAAGTAAAATTTATTCATTTATTACCATTTTAAAATTTTTCATATAATGGTTAAACACTCCATGATATATAAGGCGATATGAATAAATATATTCGGCATATTTTTAAGTGAATTCCGCAGCTGTTAGCATCTTAAAATATCCTAATTTTTTTCAAATTTCTGAAAATTCATTTTCTTCGTAAAATATATTTCCATGACGTCATGTTATTTAATGATTTTTCTTCTGGCATATCATTCATTCATAATCTTTTTAGGTATCATATATTAATTTTTTAAACCCGGACATCCTTTTACTGATAATACCTCGCTGGCATTTGGCGGTTCTCTAAAAGGTTCGACTATCAATCCCTTGTCAACAATCGGCAAATTATCGTTATTCCTATTAGTTTATCGAATCGTGATAGATTACCACATTATTTTAATACTCTTCCTTTGTTATTCGATACTTACTAGAACTCTAGAAGCGTGAATGAATTCCCTCGCTTAATTAAATTTGATATTAAGCATCTCATACCAACATTTATTTAGATTTGATTGCAAGTAGGCGTAATAGTAATCCAATCAAGCTTAAGAGTTTTTTAGCTTCCTAACGCATGTGATTGAATTGAAAAATGCTTCAAGATTTTAAATATAACTACCTACAAATTGATCAAAGCTACAAACGACTTCAAACGACATTTTCCGAATAATTTATACCCTCCAATTATTAATTTGTGACATGGTTTATTGTTAATTATATTTGAAACAAATTTGTTGCACGTATAAGCTGGTTTTAGCATATATTCCCTCAAAAATATCTTTTTTTGAAAAATACAATAGTTTTGATGAATTCATAGCTGTCAAAAATTTGATATACCGTACTTTATGGTGTATAAGCCGCCGCTTTTCCACCAAGATTTGAACTCTGCGGCTTATACCCGGTGTGGATTATATATGTAACAAATACAATTTTCATGAAAATTTAGGTGGTACGGCTTATATAAGGGTGCGCTTTATACGCCAACAAATGCGGTATATTTCGTATATCGTGTATTTATTTAGCATTATCATATAAAAATCATAGCCCTCTTTTTATACATCGAGATTATTTTCAGTTATCTAATAATGCAGATTGCTGATATACTCTTCTAAATGCTTATTTTTAGCTAATTTTTTCAATTTTTTTCGTCTTTTTACGTCTTTATTTTGTTAAATTCGAAAACCGTTTGGAAATAATCTCAAAATTGCAGGAACAAATGTAAACGTTTTGTATCCGTTCAGTTAAGAAAGTTGTAAAATCTCATGAATCAATAAGTCTTTCGAGCTTTTCCGTCAAGCACAACTTAAACGGATTTAATAGGAGAAAAAATATTTAAAAATTCTCACTCACGATCAGATTTTTAAGCAATATTTTAATGATTTTAATCTGATTAATAAAATTTTTTTAAATAAATTTATTACTCATAATAACAGGTTTTAAAATTTATTGAACATGTTGACATGTTTGATCTTGTTAATGAAAATTTATACTTCATTCAACATTCAATGTTGGTTCACCTGGATCTCAACACTCTAACCCGCCTTAATCGAGCATCATATGGAAATTTTTCAAACGCCATGTCGTTACATATCCAAATTAAATATTTCTCAGGTAACTTATAGGTCCAATAGAACAACAATATCCATATATCAGAACTATGTGCAAATTTAAATGCGACCCCTTAATACAATCTGATGATTTTTGTTATTGTAGTGATAAAGTTGCAACATCCAAAGAACGCATGTGTGAAGACGATGATATCACGTGTCTAAGTAAAATAATTAATTAATTAAGGACAATTATGTGTGGGGTTTATGTGTCAAAATGGCAGATGTCTTCGTAATAACATCAGATGCAATTCGATAGATGATTGCGGTGACGGTTCGGATGAAGTCAACTGTGAACGTAAATCGGTTTGTAAATAGAAACATGCCTTTCATCTGAACATCTATGTGAAGGGAAATGCATATCAGAGACAATCATATGTTGGGTTGATTATAATTCAAGGTCCTGATTTAACATATGACTATCCTGGAGCGATCAATACGACCGATTTAACACAGAATCCTGAAAGAGATGAGATCTATGAGATTGTTTGATTTGAATTAAATTGGCTTGTTAGACCTCTAGATAATGCTGTTTTAATGAATTTAACAATGATAATTTATGAAAATCAATTCTAATTTGCTGTTTTTGAATCTATTAAAGTTTAAACCTCGGCTTATCTTACCATTCAAATTTTAAGATCGTATATAGACGACCATAGTCGTGGTATGTTCGATTTCAACGAGCTCAAAACATTAATTTTATATCCTTGTCTTTGAATTGTGCAATATTTATTTGGATGCTTGTTGTTTTTGAGCGAATGCAGTTCTGTTTAAAAAATTTGTGCTTTGTATTAAACAAGGATTCGTGAGAGAGCGGTTAGGAACGATACCGATTATTATGAATATATTTTTCCATTTTGAATCACGGCATGGTTTCCATATCTTTTTTTAGCAAATATCTGAGTTATATCAATCGAATTCCATGAAAAAACATTGTTTGATTGATAGAAATAGATCTAAAATTCGTATTATTTTCAAAATACTTTCCAAAAACTCATTTATTTTTCATTTCATCGATGCCAAGCAATCATGCACATAGGTTACTCCGAGTTCATATAAAATGAAAGATTGAAATTCGAACCCTCTGTAATTTGAAATTTTGTGGTATCAAATTTTCCATTCTGAATAAAAATTTTAACGAATTTTGAAAATATGTTAAATGCCCGATTTTGTATATCTTTGTTAGTGTGGGAATTAATCTTGAATTTCTGATAACATTTAAGCCACGGTGGTCTTGAGACCAAGCACGATTCTTCACGAAATTTACCGTCGCATTATTTTATACGATATGGGTAAAAACTTTTGAGATGATTTATAAGACGTATAAAAATATTCATATTAAACTTTGGAAAACTATTCCATTTGGAGAAAAGCATCCCTATGTAATAATCTTGTGATGGACAAGGTTTATACACATCTCAAACGACAACCATTATCTTCCAAAATCTCAAAGGCATCAAACCAGTTAACTTTGTCCTTATTACTATCCAATTCGCTCGACCTTCTCTTCCCAAATCAAGAAATGACTCTCAAACATATTTAAATTGATTTTGTCTCAAAAATTTCTAAAATTCTGAATATAAAATGAGAAAACGTTCGCAAAAATGGTAAATTAATAAGGAAAATGTGTGATGAAAGAATTTATATTATGTTTCAATGTCTTGAAGATGCATAAAGATTAATTAAACATTATTCACGAACCTTTCTCGTGTAGTGTTGAAACGGTTCCTGAATCTGTAAATGGCAATCGAATGGATTCTTTAATCATCTGAAATAATATCATCATTTAGAAAAAATCTTAGCAGGTTAAAATATGACTGAGGTACAAGATCGATTATGAATAGAATTACAAATATCGGTTTGAAAATAATTTACGAAATTGCGCATAAACTATTAAAGATAGCATGCATGCTCAGAAATCAACACAAAGAAGAATATTCTGGTTCAGAAATTAATCAACAGCAATGTGGGTTCGTATCTATTGCCCGACTACGAAAAATGTTGAAAAAATTTGTGATAATATTGTATCTCATTTTAAAGTCACACCCGATAAAGTGCACACAGATTAAGCCCACACTCCATTAACTGCACACAAAGTTTTGGTCCCGTTTTCATGTGGCAATATATATTTATTTCAGATATCTGCACATTTTGGTTAATAGCACGTTTTTGTTTTGTCCTGAGGTCGTTCACTTAACCTGAGTTGACTGTATTTTAAAATTATTTCCATTTGTTTATCACAGATCTTCATTTATTTTTAAAAGTAAGCCACAACTGGGGTTTTTTGAGCTTCAGAAATATATAAAACCTGTTTAAATATAAATATCTAGGATTTATGGAAATTTTGATTGTTTTCAATGGTGCAAATGTGAATTCGATCACTAAATTCATTTATTTGATCTAGTATTTGTAGACCCCATAATTAGATCGTGGTGTTATCATTAATTTTAACATGTGGGATCTAATAAAATCATCGAATAATTTTAAATGATTAAACAACTCGAAAGACTAACTATACAGCAGTGAAGAAAGAATCCATAGAACCATATGGTGTTTAAAATGATCACCCTATTTGTGACTATTCGTTGGTCATTTCAGGACAAGATTAACTTTTAAGGTTTGTGCAATTCTACAAAAACAAATTATATCAGATAAGTATCGAGGATGATGTGAGGATAATGATAGATTTCTTTGTTGAAATTATAAGTCGTTCAGACATTTTGGGTCGTATTAAACGACAAACAAACATAACTTAGTCAGAGATATGGAAGAAACTCTGGCGAACATATTGATAAACAACGGAAGCCTGCCACGCCAAATTAAAGCATTACTGACATTAAAAATCTCTCTTAGTCCGTTTAAACAATAGGAAAATACGTATCGCACAACTGAATAATTTAGTTTTTGACGGTTGGAATCAGTTGAGTTAGAATTGTTCAGAACTGAACAAATGAATATTAAATGTAAAATAATTTTAATTTTACGAGGTAAAACACTAGATTTGTCTCGCTTTATTGCAAAATGTTGAAATTCTTGATTAATGAATTTTGTCAGCCTCGATCCTATTGTTTTAAAACAATTGAGGGAAAATTTACGATAGTGAAAATCAATGTCTGTTACCAAAATCAATAAATCAACTTTTATTATATCGATTACAATTCGCAATATTTTCAAAAGCTAATGTCATCTAGGGCTGAGATGAACTATTGTTCATACTTCTTAATCACTTTCAGAAAAAAGGCAAGAAATCTTAAGAATTTAAAATAATAGATTATGATTGATTGACTGTTTGATGTTTTCTATAAAGTCTCAGTAACTGAATTTTGTATTTGGTTTTAAATTTGATCAATGGTAAGATATTTTTTAAATTTTCGTTTATATGAATATCATAATTATTTCTATGTTCATTATACCTCTATTCGCTGTTTTACATCCTTTCGTAAAAATACCACATATTTAAGAAATCTAGACCACACCATTCTAATAATCTGATTCAAAGATGAATTGAAAACCACCCTGTCGATAGAATAACATCAACATTCAACCATGTTTTGCATCCTAAATTTTTATATTAGGCATCTCCAGTGGGAAGCGAAATCGACGATTAAAGTCGACAAATAATATTTAAATTTATTTTAAGTTCAATTTTATAAGAATTTTCACATTTATATACGCAGTAAACCCTGTCTTTTTTCCAGCCAAAAACAAATTTCCTTGTATTTTGATTCACTAATATTTCTGATTATTTCGTAATTTTCGTTTTTATATCATTGGGCGTGCGCGTATTAAATGAAATAAAAGTCGAACACTAGCCTTAATATTAATAGGAAG
>JWZT01002856.1:165250-179177 GCA_000827895.1 Thelohanellus kitauei | reverse complement strand
ATCAGACCTTATAGATGCCCTGAAACAAATTGCAACGAACGATTTCATGAAGAAAAATATCTGATAATCCATCTTCGAAAACATCACAAATCTTTGAATATCAAACGTCTCATTAGCAGCTCTGATGATGCTGTGATACAGAATAATGACAAGCACGTAGCTGTTCATTCAAAAATGAAGCGAAAAAATAGTAGGTATGACGTCGAATAAATCAAGAAAATCATCGGTATTCTAGCCTCTGATAATAATCTCTCTTTATAAAAATAAAACAAATTTTACTGATTTTTCCTATTATTACAGTTTTTTTCAGATTTTCAATTTTTAGTTTTATTAGATATATCTTTACTGTGTATGTTATATCTAGAAGACAGATGCATTCACAGCCTTGAAAACAATTATCATACAGTCAATCCTGGTTTTAGACGCAGTTCAGTTCAGACAATAATTTCTTAAAACAAGATCCCTAGGTCAGAATGAAATGATTGTTGTGAATTTGTTCAAATTCTGCAATCAGCTTGAAATTTATTTATACAAATATTCATATTAACGAATCCTCACTTGGTCATTCTATGCAGCTGAGGGTTCGGATTAGGAAATGAAGACCATAAAATTGAAGTTTTATTCTGATTTTTGATAGCACCACATCTTTTATTCCCCTCATCTCGCGGCTTTAACATACTGTCTCTGGATAATCATACTGTATTTTGGTTTAAAATATCAATAAAACAATGTGTTAAGTGAGTGTATGTCAAAATAGATGAAATTGACAGAGTAAACCGTCTGCGTTCAAATATAACGTGGAGTTAACATGTTAACATTCAACACATACATTTCTCAATCTGAACAAAAGACATTCTTTGGATTGAAAATCGAAACTACAATGGCTGTAAGTGTTATCAGCTGCTATAGAGAAGTGGTAATGTGAGAACTACCCGTGTTGGATCATAAGGATCGAGATTAGACATATTAAATATGTTAGAAAATTTAATTCTTCTTTTGTTTAATCTGTAAGAATAATACGTGTCGATCTAAATTGATGAATAGTTGATAATCTCGTTTTTTACTTAAAGAGGTGTATGATATTAATAATTTTAAACAACTACATATAATATCTGTTGGTTTTCATGGGTCGTTATTATCTTGATCAGTTACAACTAGCTTTTGACAATGTTTAAACGTAAATGTATCTATGCATCTCATCAAATGATTTTATTTTTTAACAAAATTTGTATTTCGTCATTTATTTTACTTCTATTTTGACCACTGCGTTTTTAAATTGTTATAAACATATTCGCGAAATTTGCTTAAACTTTTCGATAATGTTCTGATTTGGGAGTTCTTTCATTTATTACTCAAATTAAAAGGATTGTTTATTATTTGTCCGCGAATTTATGAGTCGTGTATTTAATATACATTGGCTTGTTATCTTATATTTCAGAAAAGTGCTTAAAAAGGATCTTTCGTTATATATTTTTGAAAATGAAACTATTTTTCATTTTGTGAAAAATATACAATTACTTAAGACATTGTTAATTATTCGCATAAATGAGAGCGTTGATTATTTTATCATTGCCGACCTGAATCAATTTAGTCTTTGTGATAAATTCAAGTTAAATACATTATTTTCATCGATTTTAAATAAATTTTAGGCAAATAATTATACAGATACCACAAAGTATTTACCAGATCAGACCAGCCACTAAGTACTGGTCACAAAAATTTTAACCCTTCAATTCGAAGGGAATAATTATGGCGTTCGTATTGATCAATAATTATGTAAAACATATAATGATATCCAGTAATCAAACCCGCTCCCCTTCGCTTGATCATTCTATGCTATCTTTAATCTCATCCAGCAAAGATCCACTCTTTTTTATGGCGATAAATAAGAATATAAAACCTAACCTACGACGTTTTTGGACAGTTACATCAAACACAATTTACTATATGTCTTTTTAAATTTTCTGACTTGGGGCAAAACACAACGTTGATATTGTAAAACTGAGGGTTTTTTTCCTGCGGTTAACTAAAACTTTGAACGCAATCGATAATTAGCAGGTACTGTTTCTTCACAATATCTCATAACTATTGAGGATATTTTTTGTGACTTCCATGATTGGCATCTTTAACTTTGAGTGACCAAATCTAGTAATCAGTTAAACTGGTAGCGCACTCCTAAAAATAGAAATAACATCTGGGTTTGTAAATTATTTTAAAAATGTAGAATTCAAACACAGTGGCCATAAATACCGTTTCAAATGGCTTTATTTGAAATAAAAATATTCAAAGCGCTCTTTTCGTAAAGAATTATTTTTAGGAAACACTGCGTTCAAATATCTTTTAATTTCACTTTTTTGGTATTGAACATTGATAATCGTCAGCGAAAGAATTCTGCTTTGATATCATAGCTCTAGTGGGCAGAGAAATGGGGGTTAATGTTTAGCAAGTGTGAGTCTTGTTCTACCCCAATCTGTTTCGCAGGTGGGTGCCTATCTGGAGTGTGACCCTGTCGCACGTGAACAATGTCGCAACTACGGTCGACGTAAAGTTCGAGCAGTTATGCACAGGTGCAGGCTTGTACACCTTGTTGGCCGTTGTCAACAACAAAAATTCACTCATCAGTGTACGATACAATAAGTAATACGTTGATGTTATTTCTATCGGAGTGCCATGTTACAATTACGAAGGATTTAGATGTCTAGCATCATTAGTGTGTTCATCAAAATGTTTGTAGAGAGGTTGGTAGTTGATCAAGATGGTTAAAATAGAAACATGAGATAAAATACAACGGCCATTTAAAAATCTTCCCTTTTAATATTTCAACTCCGGACGATTATGAGCATAATCGCATTCCTGTTATTTGAGGTTAAACATGGTTTAATACACAAAGTTTTTCAATCAATCAAATCGATTGAATCCCGAACTTTGTTTGACAACATCATTTGGCGAAAGTTGGACTTTATAGTTAGCTCTTGTGAAGTTATAATTGATGATAACTTAACTTTCAAAAAATTGACTCCGTTTTAACACACCTACAGCATATCAGGGCCATCGTATGCTACAAAAACCAAATAATCTTCAGTTATTGCTTAAATGTCAACATACGTGATCAGTTATTGAACTGATTCTCAAAAATTATATTCTACTTCTTTGTACAATGCGAAGCAGGCTTCAGATATCTGCTGGCTGATTAGTAGATATCAATGAATTTCGTTCTGTTTTGGGTCGAGCAAAATCTTTCAAATTTAGTCATAGATACAGCGTTGATCAGTCAATTTTTACAAGTGTGAAATCAATTTTCTGATCCGCGGTAAGGCATCTGAAATTTTCAAATCAATTTTCACATATGAAACAGTGGTGGAAATTTTGTAGCAATTTATAGGATTTTTTAGTGTTCTACAAACGTAAAATTCAAAATATTAACTTAATAAATAATTAGGAAAAGGTACTCTTTGGATGCATTCTGATAGATATGGCTCTTGTGGTGGATAATGTACCTTTCAAAAATATGGATATACGCCTTTTTCCGTCCAAAATGCCCGACTTTCTTATGATAACATTCAAAGGTTCCGATCTTGAATTTATTATAAAAGCTAATTGTAGAAAGATTCTTCGCTGTTAGGTAAAATCAAAACTCAGTAAGCAAAAGCAGATCTTCCACTCTTGAACCTCAATGAATATTCTCACAGCCCTAAAAGATACAATCTATATACATATCAATTTGATCATACACCTTTGACCAGCCAATTTTCCACATTGTGCAATCAATTTTCCACTCTGCGGTGAGGCGGCTGAAACTGTTCAATCAATTTTAAATTTTTGAAACTAATTTATCAAATTTGAGTTTAAATGCAGAGTAATGTGAACGATCAACGGAAGATGTACTTTTTGAGTTTTATTAGAATAAGACGAGTTAACAAAACAGTGCCCAATGAACTTCGGTCACTAATTATTGCGGCACTTAACAATGGGAAAAACTTTACAGAAATTAAATCTTTATTTAATGANTTTATTCATTTTATAAATCAGTTAAGAATTAAGATCTCATAGTCAACGATATAAATGGCCACAATATTACCAATTCATTTCTTGCTTAAGAACTGAGGTCATTCACTGGAATCTTCCAATGCCTCGATGAGTACGATAGCATAAATTGACTGCTATAAATTGTATAATCCGTATACGGGGTCATCATCCTATATCGCACACATTTCATCATAAACCCCACATAAGTAATATAAAATATAATTTGCGGGTTTTTCCTCATTAACCATGCGTGCATCTTTCCAGTTTTGCATAATTTGAAGAAACACGATGAATAAGCATGTATCATACGAAATTCGCGAATTCATCGGTGAAATTACAGGGTTTTCTGCCTAAATTTCATATGGTAATCATACATGATTGATCGGTTCAAAAAAATGAATCTTTCCAACATCAAATTATATACACATTTCCATGCTAAATCAACGTCAA
Organism: Thelohanellus kitauei; assembly: GCA_000827895.1. Lineage (NCBI taxonomy): Eukaryota > Metazoa > Cnidaria > Myxozoa > Bivalvulida > Myxobolidae > Thelohanellus > Thelohanellus kitauei. Next base: position 174,701 of record JWZT01002856.1, on the reverse strand, counting down.
TAAACCCCCAAAACTAAAAAATAGGCAGAAAATATACAAAAAATATTTTTTGTAGATTCTGAGCCATATAGGAAACTTTTCAAACATCATGTTTTAATATACATTCTACCATCTGCTCCCCTTGCCTATTTGAGAATAATCCTCGTCGGGCCACAAACCTCTGACCTGGAGGCTACTTCCTTTTGAGATTCAGTGGAATGGGCTGCTTAAACTCAGCCACTTTTGCCTCATACCCCCTCTCCACCCAAACATTTTAACTCAAAATAAATTACACTTTTCGAAAAATGTTAAATTATCAAAAAATGAAAACCGCGCCTTAAATTGTTATTTATATTGTGAATAAATTAGACAAGGCGTAACATAAATTTCTAACCTAATTATTAAGGAATTGGTCAATATATGCCTTGGTTTGATGGAAGTAACCGATTAGATCCCTCGGTGTCACCTGATAAAACTTCCTATTAATTTCACAAATGAATTCATGGGTTTTGTATGATACATGCTGATTCATCATTTTATTCATATTAGGCTAAACGAGAAAGAGGCCTCGGTGGTTAGTGTGAAAATGCCCGTAAATAATATTGTGGGTTATTTTCTAAAAACTTATATGTACATGTCTCATGTGCTGCTTAGAATGTAATCCCTGTATCTTTTTTGAAGCATGCGTTTTGGAGTATAAATGACGAACTATTTTACACTAGCTGAATCTTGGAAATTAACATCGGTTTCATACAAGTGTAAGTCTTGATTTTTATATAATACGCAGTTGCAAAAACTTTACAATTTTTCATGTGATAACTTTCATTTTCTGATTTTGACAAAACGCTTAGAGATTATTTTGGTTGAATAAAAAATTAATGACTCATAATTTGATTAGTGATTTTTATGGTTTCATCCTATTTTTCAAGCACAGATGACTTCAATATTCATCTATTCGATCAATATTTTCATTCCAATGCCATTTTCAAGTCCAGGAGTTCTCGTGTATCGGTATTTTTGTGTAACCTTAGTTAAATATATTGTATTTTAAATCATTCGTTCTTCGAGCAAGCACCTATTTTATGTTGTAATGACCATAAATCTGACAAATCAATCATTTCTTCGACTTGGTCCTTGTGTTAATCTTAAAAGTAACAAGAACACCTAACTTTCATGGACATTTCCATATTTTTTTCATCTATTCAGTAATCGTTGTTGAAATTTAATGAGGTTTATCTGAAACAACGTTTGAGAAAAACTCTAGTAATTATTTTTGGTAGAAACAACTTCTTCATAATGTTAATAAAGGGTCAACGTTTCATTAACTCAACCAAATCTAGCTTCTATATCGCTAAATTAACTCGTAGAAATGGCCCAAAATTCAATAATCGAAAAGTTAATAAACGACATAATTTTTGATATTATAAATGGATGACTAGACAAAATGTTTGTAAAAAAAATTAGATCATCTTCCGGCATTCCCAACGTTTTCAACTAAAAAAATGTATGAATATTGATGCAATAAATTCGATATTAACTTCTATCCATTTTTCTATGTAAATCCGTTTAAGAACTCACTTTGAGATAAGCCACTAAAATTACATATATTTTTCACTATAAACTATATATCTAGCATGTATTTGACCGCATGCTATGCCACAAATAATTCAGTAGATGTAGAATTGATTTTATAAAGGTTTATCAATGATGAATGAAATTTCAGCTACATTACCTTCGTATGGTATCCTAGACAAGCAAAAGATCCATTGTTTTAAATTGTTTGTTTGTCAGATAGATTTTCTAATATTTATATAAAATAAAAAATACATGGAAAAGGCAGGATAACGCCGTTCCCAAACTTTCCATTTTGAACAACCTATTAGTATTTTAAGATTGAAAGAAGGTTCTTAATTGTCTATGGGTTTCCATTCGGTGGACATCGATGTGTCGGGTTCTATTTCAGCGTGATATATTCAACTCTGTCCAACAACTATGAAAATAAATCGGAATTTTTGAATGCCAGAATATATGATGATGTGAATGTAGTGATATACTATCAATACAAATTCTTCATGAGTAAAATTTAAATGTTGGATGATCAATTGATATATTTATTTAGTGGATATTTCCGAACGGATCGCGTTACATCTCATATGGGATTTGAGAATAAAACATTTTGCAATAAATTTGAGAATATAACCGAACACAACTGAAATATCAGGTAAAGACTAACGACAACCATAAATGGTTCAACGTATCAAAACATATGTTGTATGTCAAGACGAATCAATCAAAACCAATTTCGTTGTATTTAAACGAGATCAAATTCACTCGTGCTTACTCGTTGACAATATCAGGTGAGAAACAATTTAACATATCTTCCAGTGTATAGAGCGCACCGGAATAAGCCGCACCCATTATTTTTCAAGAAAATTGTATTTTGTACATATATAAGCCATGGAGTTTCTACTTTTTGGAAAATCCCCATGGCTTATAGTCAATAAAGCATGTTAAAAGATAAAATGGATATATTAGTCCCATCGTTATATAAGCCGTAGTGTTCCAATTTTCTGAACATTTGGGGATAAAGCCGCGGCATTTAAACCGAAAAGTACAGTATAGTGATTTTTTAACGCTTCATGAATTGGTTTTCTTTGTATAAAATGTATATGAATAAAAAATGAAAATAATATGTGTGTTTTAATAAACCTGGGTTTTCTAACGCATGGGGTCATGTAAATTTAACAATAATTTAACTCAATCAGAGATTTGCAGGAAACATTTGCGAAGACGTAAGCAAACTGAAAGATTATGATCCTAAATAGGTGTTACGATTGTGATACAGCCAACTCTGGTTTAGCACACTGCCTCTGGACTGGGAAAAACGAGCGCTTAACCGAAGTGCGCATATATCGGGAGTAAATATACATAGCCACGTGGAAACGGGATTGAAAATTTGTGTGCACTTAACCGGGATTAACTGTAGTGCGATCATTTACTGTTAATTGTGAACCAAATCAAAATATGTATGTATAAATTTCTAGTAGTTTAAATACAAAGATGTTTTGATCCCGCGCCTAATTATTAATGAAGCATCGGAAAAATTTGGATGCATATATCCCGAAGGTTACGTTCGTATTATTGTATGACTCACATCCGATATTTTAAGAACCGAAAAATTAGGATCCAGAATCGAAATCAGTGGGTGGATATCAATCGTTATTAAATTTTGTAATAATTTTATAAGATAATTCACTAGTTTAATGATATAGGCAATCATTATTCTTTTAAATTAAGCATAAAAAGCACGAGATCTTTAGAATTGCCAAAAATTGATTCCACTTATTAAATCTTTTGATTTTATTGATAAAATCTCAGTTATTAAATTTTATATTTCATTTTTTTAACTTCAATCGTAAGACATTTTATCAATTTTATGACTATTTTCCTCCATTATCTCTTGTATACCTCATGGCAAGAATTCGAGACGTTTAACGAATCTAGACGACTCCTTTATTAATATCAATTTTCATGATTTTTTTTTGATAAATTGATTACAGATCTCTCAATAACTCGATGTTGATTTTTATAAATGGTCAATCGATTTGGAGACTAAAATCCGTCAAAAATTACCAAAAATAGTTTTTCAATTGTAATTAGTATTCATATGAAATCAACAAATAAAGCTAATATTCTATTTTTCTACTGTGATTCTTTTTATGTTTGTTAACATCATGATTTAGCGATCAATAACTTGAAAACTGAAGATACGTATGGGATGAAATAATTTTAGCGTTATTTCTCCTCGCGTCATATTAGATAAAAAGATCCTCCAGGAAAAATTAAATGGATGGCGCCGTTTCTATAATATACCATTGAAACCAGATTTTTAATATTAGTTACAGTATAACTTTAACTTTGTGAAGGGTATACCAGTGAGCTTCATTAGTCACTATTTTTTGTCTGTGACGTCATTTATTCATTTTTCCCATAACATTATACAAATCACTCTTGAATTTAATCACGGTTCTAATTAATAATTTTGAATTTGAAATGGCTGATTTACTTAGAGTCTTAATTTTCAGTCTCCAAATCAATATATGTCAAACGAGAGCGAACATTCAGATCTTGAATATTCAAATAAATCCAATGAAGATTACATAAATTTGTGTCTTTGCTGAACTCCCAATCATCTCAAAGAAATCAACTAAATAACACGAACAATTCCTCAAACACTTCCATCTCTGCTATAAAGCGTACGAGTGAAGTAAAACCACCGGGTTATGATATATATCTTCAGTACGAGAATAATAAGAATCGAATCGTTTTATTTAGACCTATTGTCTATTGTGACCTTACAAATGATGATGCTTTTAAAATTTTCAAGACATCTGACTGTGGTATCAAACGAATAAAATTTGATGAGCAATTATTTGACGATTTTATGATAACTCAAGCGAAAGTTATTACTGTCCAATCAAAGAGGCATAATAAAAAAATATATCGATGCAGATCTAATGGATGTTATCAAGAATTTATATTTAGAATTAAGTTGAAGGTAAGATTTATATGATATAAGTACCATTACTTGACCCGTTTTGATATTAAACTATTTAGATGCAGTCAAAAGAATTGCAATGCTCAAATTATTTATAATTATGGTCAAGGACGCCATTTAAAAACACATGAAAATTCAAAGAGATTCGAATGTAAGTTTTGTGATAAATTATTCTCTCATATCAAACTTTTTAAACGACACGTGAATAGTCATAAAAAAATGAAAAAGAAGAAAAGTAGGTTTTTATGCCTAATAGATGAAGACGATAGTTGATTTTTAGAAATTCATTAAAGTGATAACGATTTTTAACTATGAAATCAGCGAATTGTCATTTAGAAAATACATTATTATCATACTTGATTTTAGTCCTTTTTTACTCATTTTTAATTTGTTTGTATCATCAAAAAGACAGTCTCGTTTCATGAATGAGCTATATCTATAATTTATGTGATTATCACATGATCCAAAACACTGATCATGTTGTTTCTTCTCCCATTAGCAGAAGTATTGTTGCATCTACTACTTCGTAAAGCGATAAGCCTTCTTCTTAAATATACGATTTTTCTAAACTTGAGCAAATAATGTAACAAGCTTCAAATGTATTCATGTAAACATCATCATTTTGTCACCTTGAGTGGCCGAGGATCCAGATAAGAGAGACATTGACTAAAGAGTGGTTGTAAATTCATGTTTGATTGCTTTCTCTCGTTTATTAACAATTATTACACATGATGACACACTCATCTTTTCGTCTACGCCTACAATTTCTGAGTTAAAAACATACAAAAAAAGAGGTCACAGGGGTGATAGCTTGATTGATCTGAACATTAATTATCAATTAAACTTTTAAAGTGTTCTATGTGTGCATTACCGAATTCGCCACAGACCAACCTTGATCTATAAAAAATGGGATTCGTTAAATTGCATGTATAAAATAGATTGGTCGTCTATGAGAGCCGTCATGAAGCACATGGATCGTAATAGAGGAGTACATTTCCATTCATGTTTATGGACTCATCAGGTATGATTATCACACCTAATGACAGTTTGAATCATTGTCTAAACTATCCAGATTTTGTACCTTTAGAAGACGATACCATATTCTTCATCGAAATACATGATATGCATCAAATTAACACTACTTGATTAACCAAAATAAATAATCACCGAAATGGTTTTCAAAACAACAAATTTGCTTTGTGTATGATATGTTGGATGGACATACCGATTTTTAGCAAACACTGGGTGGTCACTTGTGTCTTAACTAATATATTTGTTATGACTTTCGCGAATGAGAATGGTAAAGAGGGGGAAAACATTAAATGACGTCCCAAATCTCGGCCATTATTAACAAAAAACTTTACGAAGATCAGTTAAAACCGATTCTGAAACAGATTTTTGTATGAGACGAAATCGAGGTTGTACGTTAATTATCCATCCAGAGAACGGATCGATGTGTAAAAATATATCGATAAAGAATATGTCCCTCAATTCGTTACGGCAGTCCTGAGGAAATAATGGTAAAAGTAAAGCAAGTCGGCATCGTTGGTACATGCGCAATATAAAAAATGGAAAGTATCGCGGGAAAGTCGAATCGTGAACTGACAATTTCGCATTTATCGAGTGAAGAAGCCTGCATCCAGTGTTTTTATAGAACAAGGTACTTCTAAAATCGGATGTATGCGGTGTCTATTCTCATAAAATGTCAAAAATAAACGATGCTAAAGCTAAGACTAGTATTAATTATTAATTGTTAGAATACATTTATTATTGTTTCGCGTGTCGAAAGAAAGTTAATCCTTGTAGAAACATCTGGTTTACTAAAAATAAACTATCTTTTTCTGACAATTTACTATTGATTTATTGTTGGGCCCACGATTTTTCAGTAGAATTAGCTGTTAGAGAAACACAACTTTCGAGGCCCACTGTCATTGATTATTTTTATTTCATTCGGTAATCGCTGTTTTAATGACCGGCAAGTATGCACGGATTGTATAAATGATAATAGAGAAGTAATCGGTTGACCAGGAGTCGAGGTTGAAATAGACGAATCATTATTTTACAGGAGAAAATACAACAGAGGCAAGATCTTGGGAAGTGGGTGATTCTTCGGAGCAGTTGAAAGACATGATCATTCAAAGTCATTCTTAATGGTTGTCCCGAATCGAAAAAAAGAAACCTTGATCCCAATCATTAGAGAACGCATTGCGAGGGGATCGATAATAATTTCAGACTGCTGGAAGGCATACAACGAATTAAGTGAATGTGGATACATTCATTTGAACGTCAACCATTCCCATAGTTTTGTAGCCCGTCAGGATCGATTTATCCACACGCAAAACATTGAAAACATTTGGCGATGGGTTAAAAAGCGCTTCCTATCCACCACTAAAAATACCGAAAAAAGACTGTCCAAGATAAGTGAGCATCTCTTTCGAATAAAATTCAAAGGCAACGTTTTAGAACAATTTTTCCAAGAAATAAAGCTATCTTACCCAACAAATAGATAGTTAAGAGTACTTTATTATTTTGAGTTCGCCATTTTTTTCCGAAGATTAGCGATGCCGACTTGCTTTACTTTTACCGAAATAATTATTTCAAAATACCATAACATAGGTCGTATCAAAAAACGGCCCAAATAAATTGTTTGGTATTATAATAGTCTAGAACAGAGAAAAACTCAGAAAATAGTCTGGAATTGAGCGAAACATAACTAAGAGGCAGGATGGGTCCGTTTAATAAATAAATTTGTCAACAAGGCTAAATCGTATGTATGGCACAGTATGTTTTTTAATCTGATATAAAATCATGCGCTGTTGCTGATTGTCATATGCAACATAAGTCTGAAATGAGACAAATGTTTTAAAAATAATTATTAATCATCAAATGGCTTGAGTTAGAGGTCTCTGTAATAGTAAATAGTTTTCTTTTTTAATAAGGTAAAAGAGTTTTATCGTGATGTCAAAACAGTTTCAGGTGTTTTCATCTCACGAATAAACATCCGATCATATCAATTGTCACAGTTGTAACAGCTATCATAAATGATAAATGTGTGATAATTCTATAAAATTAGCTCATGGTTTGAGATTTATGATGCTTATTGAAATTAAGGGAGATTATGATACGTAAAGAAACACGCCAGACATTTTGAAATACATTAATCTAAATGGAAATCTAACAAGGTTAAGAGATGAGTTAGGGCAGGTATATGGTATAGTTGAATGATTTTATTTACCAATTTTTTTGGAATAATCTTTTGGCATAATCAGAGCAGGAACAGTCACAATAGTAACGACGATCCAGAGTAAGGGTATTAGTTTTGTTGGTATAAAAACGTCTTTTAATTCCGACAGATTATATGATGGTTCCATCACGATTAGGTTTCATAACAACCAGTAGTATTTAAATCGATGTTTATGCATGTGTATGTCGGTTGATGTGTTCAATCCCAATGCTACTTGTATTAAAGATTTTGGCTGTTTTATCAGTGCAAGTGATGTTGATTATCAGTGCAGGGGAAGAGAATAGCCAAGGTGTAGGCACGGTAATCAAGGAGGTGCTAAAATCAGAAGGACATTTATTGGCGGACAGTCAACATCAGCGAATCCAGTAAGCCACGGAGTATTCATGCCAATAAACTTGTCTGGATCATCACTCAATGTGGTACAGAGAGGAGTGGGAGATGGAGTAAAGGGAGGTCCTGCCAATGAACTTGATAAGTATCACGAGAGAGGTGCTGGATTTGAGAGAAATCAAAAACCATCTCTTGACAGAGAAACTGGGATGAAATTTTGTGGAAAATGGAACCATGATGTAACGGAGCCTAAGGATTCTGAGAGAGCTTGAACTGGGACGCTTCCAGTGCTGGTTCGAAGCGTAACTCACTCAAAACCTGATCGGAAGATTGAAACAACTGGCAGGACATCAGTGGACCGTGTGGGTTTATCGCAGTATTCGGATGATAAACTAGATTCTGTTGGGAACTAGAAACACAAAGAGGATCACAGGCATTGACCCAATGATCACGGTCACTTTTCAAGCCAGAACGTAACTCATATCTCTGACCAGAAAACTGAGAAAGGTGACTTGAAACCATATGATCGCAAGCATGGCCCCAAGGATCGCGGTTACTTTTCAACCCAGAACGTAACTCGTATCTTTAACCAGAAAACGCAAAGGGTGACTGGAATTTTGCTTTCTACAGATATGGTCACACGAATGAGTGGCCCGCTTCTAGCTAGAACAGGGGTTCTCAACCTTTTTTGGTCCGCGACCCCTTTAATCCCTCTAATCCGTTTTCCCAAGACGCTGCGACCCCCCAATTTAAAATTTTTTTAATACGGATAATTTGCTGTTTGTATATAGATTTACAAATCTTAATTTTAATATTAATCTTATATATACGATATAATTAGATTTTTACAAATCGAACATGGCATGAGGTTTATGGTTAATAACGAAACAAATATGTATTTATTTTTTGTTCAAAATATATTTCCTAATTATAAGTAAAAATATGAAAGTTAATATTTTATCGATTTAACTATTTAATTTTCAATTTAGCCTAGTCAAAATATTCATGCGGTATATTTATGCACAATTTTTTAATGGTTTGCGGAGAACAGACAATAATTAAAAAACATTAAATATAGTTTTTTTTTGACAACTTGCCATCAAATAAATGTCAGCGGGAAGGTTGAGCTTGTTTCATTTTGACCAGATCTGCAATTCTTGGGATTGTTATGGCAAGAGCACAACGAAGGTCATCTTCTGCATCAAGTCTAGCCCTTTGTTTAGATTTGATAAATAAAAGGCTAAAAAATGCCGATTCGCACAGATATGTGGTTGGAAATGGTAGAAGAAGGCGTAAAACCATCTCAGACATAACAGGGTATGACGGCAAACACTTGATCC
>JWZT01002856.1:117474-155746 GCA_000827895.1 Thelohanellus kitauei | reverse complement strand
ACTCCCTATTTGAAGGTCAATGAAATCTAAACTAGCGCTGACCAACTGTATAAGAAATCTTTTATGGTGAGTGACCGTAGACTTGCCATGGCCTGTGTACATTTCTATTTGCTTATTATTTGCACCAGAGAGCCAGAAATATTAAAGCATCAGAACGTCATTATAGGGCAATTTACACTTTTTGACAAAATGTACGGCCGGATAGCGGGTGACAGAATCTGCATTGTTTTCTGGTGCATCTCCAACTCTTTGGCTAAAGGCTGATATTTTAAAAGCTAAATTTAAGAAAAACATGTGGCAACGTGAGTACGCCACATTCCACAAGATAATTGATGCTATTTTCTTCGGAGGCAAAGATATTCAAGAAATTTGTAATGGGTTCCATCATAACAAAAAAAAATCTCGGCTAGAATCTTTCTTGTTTGCTTAAGATTGTAGGCTCATTTTAAAACAGTGGACTCGATTTTATTGAGAAAAGAATTTGAAATATCTAATAAGCATAGCTTGACATTTAAAGCTTATAAACTTAAAATAAAAACTAATCCGAGTAATTTTAATAAGATCGTCTTAAAGTATCAAAGGGGCATTTATAATAGACTTGATCCCAAGGTCTATTTTTTAGAATGAACGAGTCAAATCAAAATGTAAGCCATCAACATTTAGAAAATTTTATAACGTATTCTAAATCATTTTATGGCGCATGCCTCAATCTAGAAGATAGGTAAAGTAATTGGTCATGAGCAAATATAGCAATCTTACGGTGAAAATCTTTTTTTTCTCAAGTTCTAAGGACAACATAATCCTATTAGGGTTAAAGTAGGTCATTTTGATCACGAAGCCTCAGTTGAGGAGGGCTATTTTGAATTTCTTTATGGGGTATCTAGAGTTCCACGTCAAACATATTGATGGAAAAAACCTGTAATTCTCCAATTTTGTGATGAAACAACTTCGGTACGGGTTGGCACGGCATTCATTGCAATATCGACATAAAATTAAGCTCCACTGCAAACTATTAAATGTGTCCTGCGTTAAACCTGGATCAGTAACCGTGGTCTGTAGACGGTTTTTTTTCCTCGGCAATAATTTTAACCCACCGAGAATCCAATCTTAAAATCTTGCAAAATAAAACACATCGAAGACATCCACAGCAATTACCATTCACTATCGACACCGTTTTCATGTGGTAATTCAAGCCAAAACCGAATAAGAGCCATGCTACGCAATTTAAAACGCGAATTATCAACCGAGTTTGACGATAGTACCTGTAAATTACCCTCGCTGAAATAAATTTACACAAATCATTTAATTCGTGCGCTGGTTAGTAACTATCAATATATCCTTCGCACCAATCAGTAAATTAGTCAATACACTATCTCCCAGATAAAATTTTGAACCCCGAAAATACACGAGTTAAAAGTCTACATGGTCTCTACGCATATTGAGTTGGTCATGGCATTTTACAGACTAATGGTTGATTTGTTATTTAGTTTCCAGCCATACGTGTTCATGCATCATCACGACAATGCATATATAAGCGATAATCATTCATTTTAGATCATTTTGAAACGGATTATATGAGATTGTCTGATGTAATTAAGCCCGATATTCACCATCCTAAATGATGAAATATAGATTCAGAATAGTTTATTCCGAAAATAAGACTTAGATTTAAATACATAAGGGGTTTAATCCTGAAAATCAGCAGTATTATCTCGTTTTATCGACTAAACCCAGGAACTAGACGACGAGAGTATTAATTTACTGGTATTTTTGGTAGGATTTGTCGCGCATTGTAATCAGAAATGTCTGGTTGTACACCAACCATGTAATCGTACAGAATACAAAATTTATCCATATATCCAGCTTATTGTTTTTTTTATTTCCCACGATTCTAGTCGAGGTTTAATCTGAACAAAACATGTCACAGATTGAAAAGCGAAAGGTCATCGTCGACACTGATGTGGGGCTTGACGACGCTCATGCCTTGTTATATTTGAGTTCTTGTGCAGATATTGAGCTTCTTGCTGTCACTCTGGTCCCAGGGGTTGCAGGTATGCAGACCATTACCGACAATATCCAAAGGGTGCTCAGGTTCCTTCGAAACAAGACATTGCCGATATTCAAAGCCGGTGAAAACAGTTTATCTGGTATCTTCTCATGAATATAGGTGGAATTATAGAGAGTGATGACCATTACGGAAAGAACGGGTTGGCCGATATTGAACTGCCGGAAAAGAAGATGAATATCAGAACAGATATGGTCTCTTCCGGCGCAATGATACATTATGCCAGTATGTATCCTCAACAGGTTCATATTTTGTGTTTGGGCCCTCTGACCAACTTGGCGCTGGCTTCCTTGATCAATAACAAGTTCCCTGAGTTGGTTGCGTCGATAACTATCATGGGTAGTGATCGAGCTGAAACGGTTCTTGTTAATTTTATTTAGAGCCCACTAAGTGTGACTGATTTCGCCGAATTCAGTGCCTGGTGTGATCCAATTGCATACCAGGTCGTTATGAATTGCTTCTCAAGAGTCCAGCAGCCTCTAAGAGTGGTCGACTGGAGTTTTAGCATGAAAAGCCTTTTCCCTCCGAGTTTGTTCGACAGAATCCGAGATGCTGTCACGACCCTTGGTTCAGAGAATGTCAAAACCAAGTTGTTATTCATCTTGACCGATTCGACGAACCCAATCATCCAGAAGAGCTACCTCCCAGGTGGTTTTTTGTCTCCTGATTTATTGGCAGCCCTAGCTCTTTCCAATCCTGAACTTTTTACCGTTGAAAGGATGAAATTGCAGCACGTGGAATCATCCGGTCCCAAAATTGGTCACACAGTGTACCAGCGTGTCAAAAAAGGGCTTTGTTGATATTATGGAGAACACAGACATTGAGGCCTTGGTTGATATTCTCGTTCGGACCATTCCTTACTCTGCCGACCCTCCAGGTAAATCCAAGGAACAAGTCAAACAGTAATAATTATGTTTGGCATTTCACTGTTTTATTATTCTCAGTATTTATATGAACGAATTCATTCCCGAAACAAAATGCATTGTCTCTAGTATCTGTTGTCATATCCGTGAAATCGAATTGAACATCAAATTTATGTGATTTTGTCAACCTTTAAATTTGAAGAAGAGCCTGACCCATCAACTGTTCGGGGGATTCAAATAAAAAATTTTCCTTCATTTTTCTTTCCCTCACAAGATGCCATTCATAGTTCCTAATGTTAATAATCTATATTTCGCAAATTGAAGATTTAACGTAGCAATCCACCTTTCACACTATTTGAACTTACGAGGTTGTAAAAATGTAAATAAATCATCTGTCTTATCCGTTCCTTATGTATACGAATTGTTCGAGAGCATTTGAATAATTTTGAGTATCCCTTTTTCTTCTGGTTTATGGCTGATAAGGATAAAATACATTTATCATCTGTCACTAACTGAATGCCTTTACTGTTGCCAAGGAATCGGTCGAAATTGCTGGTTTACTCGATCAGACGATGAGATTTCTCGAAAAATATACAGTTTATGAATTATACAACAGGGGGCATTTATATATTCGAAGATAATTGAAAAATACCGGTGGGTATCCGTCGGATTACAAAGTCAGGGCTCCTAGGGTTTGAATTCCGTTTTGGTTACCTTCGCCTTTTCAGCTCACACATTACCTCAAATAATGTATATTTCGACATTTTTATGAGTCACGTTCTGATGAATAAGATTTATGTATATACCATTCCGAATTATAACCCTAAAAAACATCGATCTGAAGAATGATTAGGAATACACTTTAGTAACCATGAACCTAATGTATAGAATAGAAATGAAACAACGTATGTTTAGTTAATGCTACTATTCAAGAAACGATCTCATTGAACAAGCTGTATTCAATCATTACGAGTGTAAGGCGCTCATTTCAAATAACTTCGACTTATATAACTGCAAAAATTTGGCAAGGATGCTCAATTATTTAGTACATGTTAAGGTATTACTCACAGATTGAGTAACTGATAAAAAAATGTTCAAAAAATATGGGGGATCGATCTATTGTTTTCGTAGTTCTCGAAAATGTTTTTAAGGGTATATTAGGTAGAAATAGCGACCTTCTTCATTATCGTAGCTTCTTTAATATAACATTTGGGTTATCAGTCCATATTCTCACTAAAGTTTTCTATCGTTGATTAAAATATGGATGATACATGTGGCCTAAAATTCACCGATTATGTTATAGCTTGATTTGTTGTTCTGTTTGAGCGTGTTTAGACTGACTGCATGTGCCCTTTAAAATCAGGATTTCTGAAGAAATCGGGCCAAGTTCTCTTGACACGATGGGACTCCCCTCGTTTGAATATCTGTCTGAGAACTATTAACTGTTTTGAGTTTGAAGATGATTCATGATATGTTGAACTACTTTCAGTTATGTCAAATTGTGAATTACTGGCTTTATACGCATAAATTCTGTGGTTTAAAAGTGGCGGAAACGAATTTTTGTTAAATCAGGCATATTTATTACAAAAATACAAAAACAGGCCTGATGATGTTCATTTGTTACTTATCAAGGCTCATTTATATTTTAGTTTCCTTAATACTGAAACTACGGTGAATATTAGAAATACAGACAGTAATTATGTCGTTGGGGTACGATTGGTATGGTTGGAACCAGGGTAAGAATAAAACGGCCTGCGGGCAAGTTCACATTGAAGAAGAATGGGAAAATACAAAAATGTTCTGAGGAGATAAATAGGAAAAAATTGAAGTAGATAGATATGCTAAAGAGTCACGAATACAAATTTTCGCCCCATCAGTTTGGGTAACCTTGGTTTGGTTACGAAATTTCTTCCGAGACTATACAAGTTTGTGACGTCTGATAACTTGATGCCATTTATGGAAATTTGAGTGTTTTTCATATTATGTTTTAAATGTGAACAAGTTGTGGTCTATGGATTTCTAAGATATAGTTCTTGCGATGCAGCAAGCCTTTAAAGAGGTGATTAATGGCAGAAGGATCTCACTGATCGTTAACGATACTGCCCATGGAAATGAGTCAAAATATACAAGTTTTGAAATCAAGGGAGGGTTTTAAAGGGGATGAGATATGTAGTATCAGGTTTAAAGTATATCCGATTCTGGCATTGACAAACTGGAATGAACAGTACTACTTAGCTTGAATAAATGATTGTCAGAAAATCTAAATATCGGTCATCTTCATCGCCAGTCTTCTTAAGTAGACATTTTAGAACATTATTCATAGAGAAGTCCAGTTTTACAGCCATAGAACTTCCATGAATGAAAGTATTTAAGGACTATTACGTACCAGCGAATCCAGTTGAGGTATGAGTAATACATCACAATACAGTTTCCAAGTTTATTTTGTACCAAATTCTCCTGTTGTACCGAGATCTTTATGCAGCGTTTATTGAGGACAAAGGTTTTAGCCAATACTTGAACTTGTCAAAAGAATATACACTAGTTTTTCATCCAATTTATAACAAAAAGTTCCTAGATCGTCGGGAAAGTGAAACATATGACCACTTGCCATCTGGCAGAATTATTTCTAAGTTCCAATTGATGCTTTTGTTTAGATACTTGATATTTTTCTTTGTACAAACGTGTGAAGATTCTAACAACATCGATTCAAGGCTCCGTCGAAAAAAGACATTCGGTGGCCCCTCCTCTGTAAGATACCGTAGATTCAGGAGTGTCGTTTCAACTCTAAAAGCGTGGTCCGAAGTATACTGCTGGAAAACTGAGTTAATGATTTAGTTTAAGATTTGCGAAGTTGGTAGAATGGTTAGCAGCAATCCGAGTCTATCACTAAAAAGTGGTCATGGTTGAACTAGAGTCAACTATTGTTTAGTGTGGTAGGACCTGGACCCAAACGGTTTGATTTCTGAGTATCCTCCCTCCTGTCACTCGTAGAAAAGTCTTACAATAATAATACATAATTTTATCGGTATTGGTAAAGCTGGTAACAGTTTATTGCGCGTGCTCTATTTTAATGGCAAAATCTAATTTTTACAAAATGTTACTAAAACAAGTGTCTGCGACTTTCGAGTGGACAATAGTTTGATACTATCAGAAAATAATGTCAATTCAGGAAATTTCACATGCAAAAATCAGTCGTGTTACCAAGGATTTAAAGGTTTTAGGAAAGTTAAAAAACGGCATTTATCAACATCTAGCGTCCAATCCTTATTTCGAGAGGGACAGCACATTTACGAGATATTTTCGTTTCAGAGTAATAATTGCACCACTTATTTATCTATAAGAACATCCGGATTTATAAAATGTACACATCGATTTGGTACATTAAACTACACATTGGCCCTGGAGAAGATCCTTCAAATCATATTAATTATTGGGCATCTCATAGTCAGGTACTTGATTCTATGGAACTACCTGATTTAACAAAACCATCAATTATTGACTGGTTTAATTTTTGTCGTGTAGTTTTTACAACATCGAATATGATGGACCATGCCCGAAAACTTGTAAACGGACAGGCAAGAGGTCCAAATGGGGAATTACCTGACGATGTCATCCAAATTTATTAGTGTGTGGTTCGGGGAAAGAGGATGTACAACCGAGATAGAATTCAAATTGGAGACTAAAATATACCAATAGAAGACATCACTGAATAAATAATTACTAACGAAAACAGTAAAAATGAAATGGACACTGTGTGTAATTATGGAAGAAGAATAACTTGTTCCTGGAGATTCGGAATGGCAGGATGTATTCGATCAGAGTGAGGTAAATAAAAAACCAGCGAAGTGAGAATATTTAAGGTTGAAAAAAGGGATGCTGCTACTCTCATTCCATTCATACCTTCAAATGCTGAGTTAAGTATTATGACTTGGAGCGATAGGTGGGTAGCTTATAATCCAATCAAATTTCAAGAAGATGGGTTCTCTCACGAAACGGTAAATCATATGAGAATTTTTTACCTACTACTGGAGCACATATACAAAATATCGAGCGTGAACGGTGGAAACTGAAACTGTTTAAAAACATGAGGGCACGTCTGTAAACCTCCTTCAATCTAGTTTAGAAGAGTTTCTATGGAGAAGCAGCGTTGAAGGGGAAATATGTTAAGTATTACAATTTCAAAAAATTCGGTTCCAAATAATGTAATCATTAAATTCTGTTGAATTGTTATGTAGCTTACCCTAGTAAATTATAAAAAAAGATTCTGCCATTAAAATCGAGCATTCGCGATAGCCTGTTACCAGCTTTATCACTTCCATTTTATCGAAAAAAAAAATTTATTTTTATTACGGTCAAACTATTTGGAACAGTCAAAACTCGTTTTTCTACGACGATGCCCGAAAATTTAAATATTTTATTTCATGAGTTTTATCAAAATCGGGGGTAATTATCTTTCAAGTGTATGGGAAACGTGATGTTTTGATGAAAAAAGATAAGATGATGATATTTTAGTATTTTATTTAGTTTTGACATTCTCCGGACCTGTTCAACGTCGAATTTTGTGATATTTTTTGTCGTCAAATTTGAAATTAATGAGTTTTTTCCTAGATAAAATTCCGCTTTATTACTATATATACATTTCAATTTTATTTTTGAAGGATCCTTCTACAAACGAATGGAGGGAGTTAATTTGAGATCGTTCCGTCAAATAATAAACAGAAAGGAAAAAAATATATAGAGACACCTCATAAGAGAAGAAGTTCATAAAATATAATCAATGTAAAAAACGTCCCATTTTTAAATGCATTTAGCACTGCTTTTGACCGGTGCTCTTCATTTTTTTTGGGTTTTTACGTGACGGGAAAGATTTTAGTAAAAATTTGAGTCACACACAGGCAGAATGTGTCCGACTCTGAAACGCAAGGTGTCCCATTATGGATGAAAAAACCCTGTAACTAAATGGCGTTTAATATTTATCGGAAGTGAATATAGAAGGGTATTACACACTCAGACGATAAACGAAGACCACCTGGAATGTTAATATTGTAGGGTAGAGAAAAATTCCAGAAGAGCTTCCAATCTGGTTCTGGAATTGATCATGTTGGATATGTTATACATCCAGGTTGGCCAATAGGTGTTGGCTGTTCTAGCCGATGACCTCTGGGTGAGTATCGATGGGTCCCCTGTTCGACCCAGGCTAGACTTGCCTTGCACTGCGAAAGATTAGGAAATGAGAGGCAAATGACATGAAATAAAAAAATGTTCCACTAATGGTTTGTAAACTGTTCAAGAGACAACTAATAAACCTAATTATTCACCGAAAGAGGCCGGCAAGTAATTGGGGTGTCAATACACAACAGTTTTTTGTTCTTGGAGATTAATACTTCAGTCGGTAACCAATTTTTATCTATATTTGCAATCTTTTGTGATGTCTCGCGCGTGCGTGTAGTTAAGATAACTAATTGGATGAGTATCGTTGATTTTCCTGAATGTTTTATGATTTACAAATGGTATAATGTATTTGAAGAATATACTATCAAAACCAAGTTTTATCGTTTGAAGCAAGAGATTTTGGAATACATAAATAGTTCAGAATTTATTTATCCCAGTGACTATTTTGCAGGTATGGACAGTATAGAAACATTTAAAACCATTATATCAAAAGCCTTGAAATCTTTAGGCGGTTCGGCATACATCAAGTTGCTGTGGAGCTCTCCTAAAGATTCTGGATGGCTGTGCCTTAATGGTCGGCCAATCGTTGACTCATTTGAGGATCTATGTTTAGTCATGGCGAATTCTGACAACTTGATAAATGATTTCAAAATGATCTCTGAGGGCCGGATTCAGCATCCAAATTTAGCTCTTCGAGAGCCCTGTGAAATCGACGAATCGTTGGAGTTTCGATGCTTTATTAAAGATCGTCAATTCGTCGGCTGTTGCCAGCGGAATGTTGACTTATTTCACCAATTTTTACATGATCAGAAGTCTGATATTCTAAAACATATCGGCGATTTTATCGCCAATCGCTTTTTGCCAAAATGGAAGAACGAACCATCATTGATTTTAGATGTTTTTTTGAGGTAATTTTTTTTATCAAAGTTCACATTTCGCGGTCAAAATTTTAGATATTGGACCCTTCAATAATGATTTGGTCGATCCGATTTTATTTGAATGGTCTGATTTTGATGAAGTCAAAGAGGAGATACCAATATATCGTGTCCTCCCTTCGATGGATAACTTTTGTATAAACGTTCGAAAACATAATGGAATCCCGGTCGAATTTATCGATAACCCTGGCTTTAATTTGTCGACCCTTGGCGAACACATAAAAAAACAGGTAGATGAGGTAGATTAGGGTGTTTTTTAATGTAATTTTTACCCACATCATTCATACGTACACAAACAATTACTAAATATTTCCTGTACGTTTTGGATTCAAAATCTCATTGTATTCAGATCGAGTAAGCATTCTTTAATGCATATTTTATGGTTTCCGGAATTAGAGTGAGCATCTAGTTTTCATTTTCACTTATCATATATTAAGATATCTGTTGGTGGAGTATGCGAACTTTGAGCTCAGGTAATTGTGGCTCAAGTCCATTTTTATTGAAAACTACGTTCGCTGTGATCATATTTTTATTTAATTGATACCAAACAATAATCGAATAAAAACTTGGTTGGAAATTTAGACTATAAAATCGTTCCCTATGAAAATTACGTGGCACTTATTATAAACTAAGATCATTTTTTGATATTGACGGCTGTGATGTTAAGGCTGTATGAAGTCATCGAAATAATAAAGAGTACATGAGAGACAATTTTTTCAAACATCAAGGTTGTGTTTTCTCCTGAAATTGTACATACCTCATATATTGGTAATGCGCGAAATAGAGTTCAAAGCAAGGCTCAAAACAACTGTCTGGTCCGTTGTGTTCATTTATGTATTCACAATCATACATCGCTTTTTGATTGATATTAACAGTTCTACCTTGTCGCTTGGTTGTATTCTTCCCTTTTCTGCGAGTTTATGATTTTCGAAATATTGAGCTGAAATTAAGCAAAGGATTAGACCTCTATTGAGCTTGGAAACTAAGTAAAACTCCAGCCTAAAACTGGGTTGTCTGGCTTAAGCCGCCTTTGTATTTTCTCTAAAAAAATGCAGCTTTAACATCGCAGTGATCAATATCAGAAGATAAATAATTTTTTATAATTTTTTCCCGGTAATTTGTCATATGAAATGATATTTGGTTAATAAGTTGTAACCAGGTTCTTATTCGGTAATTTATTGAAATCAATTCTATAAAAATATCATTACATATAAATTAGGTTTCAATACTAAGGGATTCGTGGGCAAAATAGCCGGTGCATATTTCCTCACACAAACTTCGCATATTCGTAATTTCCTAGAGAACGAGTTTTAAGTCTACATTTTTAATCAGGTTATAATTTGGTTATTAATTGGCATCAATTAAATAAAAATATGATCGGGGCGAACGTTGTTTTAATATAAAGGGATTTGAGCGCAACTTTCCTTTGTGCTCAATGCTTATAATCATAACTTTCATACGGAATGATTTGAAGCTTTTATATTTTTATATAGTTTTTATTCGGAAAATTATTGATATGAATTTAATAAAAAGTCATTTTAAGAAGATTAGTTTTCAATACAAATGACTCTTGCGCAATTTTCGCCTGCTCCTAATTTACATATCTAACGATTTTTACTTGTAATTGTTTTACCAAGTCTTTATTAGGTATTTTATTGGTATGATTTAAATAAAGATACCATAAAAGCCATCGCAGTTTTCGATTAAAATGGATTTGAGATCAAATTACCTGAGCACAAATAGCACATACAATCGAACTCGGTTATAATGAACGCGATATAATAAGTTTTTTTAAGTTATAATCAACTTTTCTGGTACCGACTAGGTATTATTTTTGATTTTATTATTAAAATATTGATTATAAACGAATTCGGTTATAAGAAAAGTGAACAATTTTTTCAGAATTTCAAATAAATTGATTAAATGCGCATAAACCAAAAGCAATTTGAACCATGCCACCTAAGATGTAATCAAAAAATGAAAGAGAGAACTGGCATAAGAATATGAAATGTCAATTATACGAGAATTTGAAACACTAGAGAAACAGATATTATTAACAAACGAACATAAAATTAGCGGTCTATCTGTAAGCAAGATTTGGTCAAATGAAATTATGAAATGTATTGCAAACTTCCCAAAAAATCCGATAAAAAAACAGAACAACTACACACATAGATTTGCATATATTCTCGAATGCTTCACTACTCAAGAAATAAAAATGTTCATAAAGTGGAGAAATTTTAGATGAAAAGGTAAATAAATTAGCCAAAGCAAATGGCATTTAAATTTTTTAATTGTTCAACCGGTTGCATTGATTTAATAAACATGGGATAGTTTTGGAATGATTTATAGGGAATCAAGATCGTTGATATGGCAGCTATTGATTAATGAATTAAAAATGTTTGGCCCAAATTAATAAACTGATATGAAGACCAAAATATTTTAAATGCTGATGAAATAGACTTGTTTTACACAGCTTTTCCCAATAAAAAGCTAAAATTTAAAATAGCTGATTCCCACGTGGATAAGATTTCAAAGGATCGATTAAAGGGATTTGTGCGAGCATGACAGAAGAAAAAATAGAAAAGCTGTGATTATACGGAAATTTAAAAACCCAAGATATTTTAAAATATTGAAAAATGTATCGTACCATGCCAACAAAAATGCATGGATGGATTCAAAGAGGCGTTAATTTCTTGGAATTTTGAATTAATTAGATCAAGTGAACAATACTCTGACTTATTTACAATTGTGCTGCTCATACCGTCGACACAAATATTTTACATAAAATTTCATTTGGTCCTCTCCTAAACGAACTGTACTAGTGTTTTAAAACTACTAGACAATTGAATTGTAAAAAAAAGTTTTAAGTTTATTTTTAAAGAGGCTTGCTTGCCAATTAATCAAATAGTTGGATCATCAAGACAAATTCAAGATTTCCATGTCTGATGCTTTGAATTTACTCGAAACATCATAAAAAAATGTGTCTCTGCAAACTATTTTGCAATTCCTTCAAAATACTAAAAGAAAATTTGCAAAATTATGATATTTCAAAGGATACAGAACTTGAACCAATCATATCAATTTTTGGTTCAAATGAAACTTTTATTGAATATGCTATGGTTTGATTTAAATGTGGATGTTTGTGGTCAAGAAGAAGTAGAAAACAATAGCTCTGGTGCTGCCCTTAAGGATAGTCTTTTTTTATAATAGACGTACCAAGAGAAGTTAAAATTGAGGAAGCGGTGAAATCGATGGATATATTAATATCATTTTATCAAACAAGTGATATGAAGATTACAAATATTTATATGAAATGGAAAAAGGTGTGGAGAATCAATATTCGAGGAAAAAATCAAGAAAATGCAGTTAACCTAATTTCATTTTTAAAAATAATTACATGTTCTAATTTTTTTAACTTTTCTACTAAAATTTTTTAAACTCGGTTATAGACAAAATTTTTCTAATCCTCGAAAATGTTTACTATATCCGAGTTCTGCTGTGCTATTTTTGATGAACATCCTAACTCCTACAGAAACATCGACAAAACCACTTGTTCATAGTGTATATATTATAAACCGTCGCCAAATATTTTTGACGTAAAGGCGAGTTCAGCCGGAGTCTACTAACGACCCATCGATAGTTAACCAGCGATCACTCGTGAGACCACTGAACCCTGTCTTGGTGGCCCGTATATATTGGATATTCAACAAATGTTATTCATGTTTTCGTGATTGATATTCGTGATCAAATATCTGCCGATTTTGAAATATCAAGACATCCAAATATACTGGAAGACGAAATAACTCATATCTAACCAATCATTCAGCCCTCTCCATTCATCTTCGATAATCAATTACGCTGCCGCTCTTGGTATTTCAAGCCTTAAAAAAACAGGGAGATTGACAATATCACTAGACTCAGTCCACAAGGCGAATAAGACTTTAACTCCGATGGTTAATTGCCTTTTCCTAATCCATTCCATAGATGAAATTGCATCCCAGTCAATTTGAAGTTGCTATCATCCCGTTACATTTACAGTTTGAGCATTGTTACATTTCCATGTTCTACCATACTAGTTATGAAGAGAAAGATTCAAGATATGACGTTTGAAAGCAATCAAAAATGTTAAATATAATACTTCACCTAGCCAATTAATCGAGAGCTCAAGTTTTCAATACTGGGGCCATATTAGGCGAGAACCGACGCAAATAAGTCGAATGATACATGATATACTTAGAGTCCAGAAATTTGAGAATCGTCGTTTTTTGCATCTGAACCTTGAAGCCGTTCCGAAACAATCCAGGAGTGGTATGATCTCCACCAAGCGTAGATTCGTTGGTATTCTAGTAGCTGGTGACTCGTCTGGTGGAATGTATGCATTTTTTCCTTTAACTATATTCTGCTTATAACACCAAATTTCTGGAAATAGTTTGAGAATAATAAATCACATCTGATTGATGCCATCATGAATATTTTTAAATTCTTCTAAAGATGCTACAGGTTGAAAGAAGGATCCTGAACAAGCGAAGAGGCAAAAATAAAAAAAAATGGAAAGGAATTTAAATTATATATTTAAAATAGGAAATAAAGGGTTATCGGATAGTATCTTTTTGAATCTCGTATGAAATTCAAGAAGAGAATCCACCTATTCATTCAATTTGGTTTAAATGAATTAAATCATCATTCGATTACCCTCTTCTAACTTTCAATTTTTTTGTCACTTGGATCTTTTTTTCTTATGGTTTTGAACTATTAATAGTGATCTTTTGAATACGCCTAACACGAAGAGAATGAAAAAAATATGGCAATTAATTACCCTTTTTTAAGACGATGGAGGAGTGAATAATTTTTTTATCACTCGTCATATATTTCTTTCATAAAAATACCAATTTTTGTTAAAATCTAGTGTACATACATTAGATGGCGTCACCAGCTATTAGAATATCTATTCGTTCAATTTTATTCTATTAACTAAAAATAGGCCTTTCAAGTGACTGAATTGCGTCATAACTAAAATGATGGATCCTTTGAATTACTCGTCTGAGCACCATAATTGGGGTACGCTTGATGATTGGCTTTATTTCCATCTAATTAAAGGTTTTTGAATATTCTAACATTAATTAACCGGACTTTAAGCCTTAGTCTTATGAGCCAGAAAGCTATAAACGCTTGCGCACCATGAACGTTAAAAACCGTTGTAACAAAAGTCCTTCCTGTAAAATTATCTGATATTTCGTTTTGTTTCGAAAATGTATTGAAAGAAAACCATGATTTATAATTACAATAATTATTTCTCACGAAAATTAACGATACATTTCCGTAATGTATTGGAAGTAAGTGTGTCTTGATGTCTCATCCTTTCTCTTGATATGATGATCAAATTATAGGACCATATGATTATATGATTTTATAATGTTCTGATTGTTCCACAGTCTCTTTTTTCTCATTGCTAGTGCACACACCGGTACTTTGCAATAGGTATGCTTTGCGTAGTCATCCCACAGCTTTTGCTTGAGTTTTTGGGACGTGATTACGATGGGTAGTTCCTTTAAATTTAGGCATTGCACAAACTTTCCCCACGACCTCATAATTTCACAAATTTTTATGGAACTTGTGTCTGACTGGGTAGGTCATCCAGTGTTACTTTCCTTCAGTGTACCTCTTTTGTTATTAACATTTCACGTCAGAGGCTTGTTAACCTAAAAATGTATTTTGAATCGTCTGATCAAGAGAGACGAGTAGGCGCTTTATTAATTCATAAGCTTTCGTTTGGTTTAATATTCGACACAACTCCAACTGGTTGAAGTTCACTTTAATGCAGTACGTAACAAAATATTAGAAAGGTGCTCATGTAACCTAATATTACGGCATTTTGTCTCAATTTTTTGTATTGCGACAGAATTCTGTCATAAGAATCACTACTTGCCGTTTTTATTACATTCATTCGTTACAGGTGATAACAGTTAAAATCGAAGAGCCATAATTACACCACTATGTAACATCTAGAAAATGAAAAGGAATGTGTCAATAACTAACACGATTCCATAATTATTAAAATTATCATTAAGATGACTACTCCCGTGTTTTTATGTTGCCTTAAATCAAAAAATCTGTATGTGAATTCAACGGACATTCAATGGAATTGAAGTTATAAGCCACATAGATGGTAAGCCGAGCGCGGAAACGGATAACCACCAAACAATCGCCTAAATTGTTTTTTTTAGTTAAGTACTGGTATTCTTTACACAATATCGAAAGAAGATCAAGGGGAACAACAGTTTGATTAAAAAATGGTTATGCACATGTAAAAATATTTCGACTCGTACCTGTTTTTTCTCGGCCAAAATTAACAAAATGCTCCACGAAATAAATTCTGCAGCGTCTTCGATGTTTCTGGAAGTCTCAGCTAACCCGCTTACAGGGAACGTTTTAGATGTTAAATCAGCGAATTTACAGGAATAAAACGGAATTATGTCGAGCCTCATAACTTGGTTTAGAATGAATTTCAATCAATAGGAACAAAAATTTCATCTGATCCGATATTCTTGATTATCTAAGTACTTTACATACTTCTAATCGTCATATAATTGGCACGAAACACTATCTGCTAGTTTCAAATTAACTATCCATCGAAACAATCAAAACAGACTAAAATCTGTTGATTGTATTTTTATGCTCAAACTGCTGATCGATCTCAATTTTGAAATATGAAACTCGAATCTGCCAACCATGATCGAGAGAGTATGACCTCATTGGGTCAATGTACAAATAGATTATTTTTTGCGAATGCTTCTGTTTGTAGTGGGCTTCCATCTAAATTGGAAAACATGGAAGTATTATCAACGTCAAAGAGAGGGCTTTCGATCAACCATTTGATTATTTAAACAGGTTCTACAATGTCTGAAAAATTTTTGCAAAATCCGTAATGCCATCATAGCCTCGGTCACTATTATATGAATTACATACAGAGTGGATTTGTCATAATAATAGAGTTTGAGAATTTTCCTATGTTCATATGACAGAGAGCGGACCATTTTACGTGAAGAATTTGGCAAGTTTTACCAGGAAAAAAGTAGATCAAGAGTTAGGTTTTATTACACAATCTCGAAGTTAGAGTTTTCTCAGACAAATTTTTTTGATTTGAACTGGTTGATAGTCCATAAAATCCAGAGGATTCTTGTATGGTTTTATTTACTGGTTACTTTGGAGTTTTATTATGGAATCAATTCCAACTAAATATGACAGAACATTAATCGTTACTCGCAGCCTCCGTATAGATTTTTTATCATTACTAAATGATTATTTATGAATGGTGTAGAGTCCTTTGTAACAGAAAAAAATTATAAAATACTATCTAATGTAAATTGGTGTTCAAATCATCAACTTCTGGTTAAGATGTAATACGCTAGCGGCTAACATGGAGTATGATACGAAAGGTAAATGAAGAAGCTGATACCATCCGTAAGAATCCATAAAATAGGTTGAATTTAAGATTTATCATGAAAAATGAATCAATATATGGGTCCATATGGTTGTCCATGTTATGATAATGTCACTACAAAAAATAAAAATTCACACCAAAAGACAAGTAGGATACACTTATTCAAGAGAATCCAATTATCAGAGAGTCCTGTTTTGAACAGAACATTGAAAAAAGCTGCAATTATAGATCAACGAATATCGGAATGAGTAGAAGTCGAGTCCTTTTAGCTTTCAAAAGAATTCAATATTTTGCCGATGAGTTAGCTTTTTAACGAAAACAAACGACCCTCGCATTGCTCGTTCATACATATAGAAGTCCAAAAAACTAAGCTCATGAGCGGATTGGGTAATTTTCGTTTTAAAAACGTTGGCAGAATGAAATTGACATTTTAGTCTGCTTGGAGTCTAGATTAGAAAATTCGTTTCGAAAATTCATCACGCTTGCGTGCAGAAAATGTCTATTTACTACAAACACCCGCCCCAATCCAAAATGTCTACCTGATAAAATTTCTTACCTGTTCACAGCGTCGAATAAAATGTCAGTTGATGGGTCCAACTTGTCGCAATAGTGATTATTCATGACAACAAACGATGGATAAAATTCCATTTATTGGTGATGGGTGGGCCGTTGAGTCTCACTAACTCCTTACATGATGATAAAATTGTAGGGACATATGAGTCTATGATTTTACAATTTTCTGATTTCCTTGTGCTATTCCTGATCGTCGAACAAGTGTATCTGTGTTTTTATCCTTGATTCCTTGACATAAAACATCCTCGAAGTGTGTTTGAGTGGTAGAACGTTGTCCGAGATGTTTTGCTCAAAATTTCAAAAAGTAGTGTAAATTAGTTTGAACCATTTTCATGGATAATATTCAGAGGCATATAATTCTTTACGTGACTGCTTTTAAACTTATTTTTATTTGATGCCAGTGCTTTGGCCAACGTTTGACTTCATTGTTTGCAGTGTTACTCATATCATTCTCAAAGTCTGGTCAATGAGTCCGGATCGACCTGGGCATTTAAAAAAAGATATTTGAGTCCCCTACTACGTTTACCTTGCCAATTAACCATTCCCATCTTGATAACACTGCAGTTATCTCGAGTTGAAATAGCTCAAATCTGCATTAAGAATCTCGTAATCAAAGTTTTTTAATAATTCCAAATATCGATTTTAAACGTTCACGTGTTTTAACTTATTTAGACATCCAACTTTCGTGTAAAATTGAATCTGCGGTGTATGAGATAGAAACTCAGTTTGGTTCAAAATATATTTGAATTATAAGCAGACTATTCTATTTTTTAAATTTTCTCTTAAAACACTAATTTTTAATGAAAAACACCAGAAAACTTCTATGAGGTAGAGAACTAATATTTAACAGCATTAATAAATCTAACACCAAAATCACACTTGATGATTGCTCATATGCAGTTATTACCCAGCAATACAATAAGTTTGGGCAAACTATGCAATATGAACTTTCGTTTTACCAGTCATGAGTACACAAACTAGCGTAACATAGATTGGCTGCATGATTATCCACCTCAAGAATTAAAGTTTGCCCAAAGGGTGCTGGATCTAACGGAAGGTTTTTTTTCTGTGGATATGATTCATTCACAGCCCAAGTAAAAACTTGGTGTGATTCACAACGTATTAACCAAAAACTATATTGCATTGAACTCCATTTATGGGCCTTGAAGGGTCTGTCATCTCCTAAATTAAGGAATTTAAGTTCATATTTCCTCTGTTCTCAAAAATTAGATAAAATAATTCAGATTTTTGGCTGAAGATACGAAGAAGTGTTTTATTTGTTCTCCAACCTCACAGTAAGTTTAGATTTATCTCGGAAAATTTACACATTTGTGGTTGTTTGGCAATAAATCGAGTATGAATACAAATAAAGAATGATATATATTCCCTATCATCGGTTTGGTGCAACTTGTTGTTGGTTGCAGACGTGTTCTCACTTGATTGCAATCTGTACGATTTTTGTTAATTTGAATTCAAATTCGGGGTTTCACTCTTTCACTATATAAATGTGTTCTTTTGTTATTTTCCTAACTTTCTGTGTGATATTCCTGATATATGAAATTGCTGATTATTTACAAGATTCTGCGCAAACATGATAGGGTTTTTTCAGTTCACATAGACCACTATAAAGAGCGGCATCTCCAGTTTAATTGCCACCTCTTTTTGAAATCGAACCGCTGTATCTTTATCTAAGCTTGTCACTCGTCGTGACTGTGGTATTTCGTCGTTGAGTGATGGAAGAATGGATAATACAGATGAAACAGTAAAGCACGAGGTGGTCTTTGGCAGAGGCTGGAAACGGTTATTTTCCAAAAAGATTAAAAATTAGTTATCTAACCACATGACAGCTTTTCACTCAAACCAAATAAGTTGAGATATAAAAACTCAAATAAGTTTTCAAACTATCATTAGTCTGGACGATTTCTGCATATCCTGAATTTGTGATTGTAAGGGTTTAATCTCCGTAGACTTAGTACCTTATTCCCTAGTGCTGGTTTACTTATAAGAACGTCTATGTCAACCTACGTTCACTTGTACCTTATGGGATGCTTAACTAGCTGCAAACACACCTGGTTTTGAAAGATATAGGTGGCCTGGACTAACAGGAGGAACTGTTCTTGAATACATGTGTTTTAAAGCTCAAGAATTGCAAACAAATTTTGTAGGAACACTTGAAAAAGTTAGGCATTCACTCCTCCACTAAGAATCGTTTCACTGCCCACAAGGAACAGTCCGTTTATGATAATATCATCGCTATATTTTCGTATTTCGAGGATGTAAATACAAGGTTTGTGGTTTTCGCATATTTCTACAGTTTCCGAACAAACAAGACCTAACGAGAACACTAATTGTTTGTTTGTTGTGATGATAAGCTTTTTTTTAACTATTTAAATAAAATCTATTGTTTTTTTGAGTCTTTAAACATCACTTATAAAAACCCGCCTCTCTATTTATTCCAAGTCGTCCTGAAATTTTCAAACCCCAGTAAGTTATGGTCTGACCAGCAATACAAAGTGTCAGATTATTTAACAAAATGACAAGTTTTAAACGCCTACAGCGGCTCAAACACCACATCGAGCCGGTTTCGTCCGGGAGCAAGAAGTTGTGCATTTATCATCTTGAATGAACTGCTGAGGGTGTTTTCAACTGAAAGGGTTGTTTAATTTCCTTCAGCATCTATGTTCGGAAGAACAAGTAGTAGAAGTGTAAAAATATTGTTCGTTGTCACATCAAGCAGCCGGGTAAACATTTTATGACCAATGTCGATGACTTACTAGCTTTTTTAATTTCCGTTAACAAAACATACAGATCTAAACCATAGTTATTTGTCACTGATAAATCAATAAATATTTAGTGTCGTAAAATTTTTAAATAAATGATATACCGATTATAGGTTTACTAAATATGGAGATATGTGATTTGATCTGCAAAATGTGATGTTGCAAGATTTATTCCTACATCATAAAAAGACAGATGAGTGGATGCTTGATGGATATCCGGTCTTGCAATCAATAACGCAAATTGTGAAGACCAATAACGAGATTTTATTAAAATAAATTTCTTAATACAGAAAAAGAACTGTGTCAACTTATATGAAAAAATTGAACATTAAGCATGGTGTTACAAGGTGAAAAAATGGGTACCGAAGTTAAAGGTTGGATATTCTCGAGTCCATCAGAGGAAACCTTGAACATGATCTAGAAAAAAAGTAAATAAAGATTTATAAATAAATGGAATAAATAGACTAATAAATGAAATGAGGTGGCTTTTTGAATTTTACTTGCATTGTGAATAGTTTTCGAATATGCGCCTTATCGAACAAGGAATTCCTAAAAACGAATGTAATGCTTATCTAAAACTCAAACTTTACATTTATTTATTTTACCGTTTGTTTACTTCTTTTGATTTTCGGTGAAATTCCTTGTTATATGTCGTGTTTTTGGTTGATACAAAGAGAGTTACTTGATTCTAAACCAGGTAGCGATAACCATTTTTTCACCTTGTACATTCATGCAGAATATTCACTTTTGTATTTGTTTCGATAAAGTTTTTATGTTCAAAGATTTATTTTATTAAAATCGCGTTATTAGCCACAAGACACTGTAGGGGCAACAGGTGATTTTTTATCATGGATATCACTTCCAGCCAGTAGCCCTAGCCCAAATTCTAAAGTCATTGTCATCAAAATGATATTAGGGTAGGTGATCGACATCTTGGTGACGTCATACTTGATGCAAAAACGCAAAAAATAAACTTAGCTTGTGATGAAAACAACAACGAACAGCAATTTTTTTGAAAATATGATTGAGCAATTTGATTTAAATAATAGAGGTCAATCAATTTTGAAGTGCAAAATACATAGTTATAAAAGATATTTATTGTTACAGAGGGGATCGTTTTATATATTTTTAACCAGCACGCCTAGTAAGAGACTGTTCAAAACGTAAAGATAAGTTGTTCCAAAGAAGCGTACAAGCATTTTGTCTGTGTTAGTGGAACAAACACTGTTTGTAAACACAGACTACAGGGCGTGGGGCATGAGTTAACGTAAATTTAATTATTTGAAACACTTCATTCCTGTGCACTTTAGTTTTTGTATTCAGTTGAAATCTAATTCGTTCCGTCACTCCGACATAAGTTATTTATATGAATATAAGTTCATATATATCAAGCAATGGTTATACTGTTTAAGGAAGCATTTTATTAATCTGTTGATCTATTGGTGTATATAGGGGAGTGTCGCAGCTGAGCAGGATTTATTTACATCTACCGACATGGCAGGAATAGGTAGAGGACTACTCATATCACACAAACGGTCAATTGGAAGAGGGATAGCTAGAATAGATAAGTAAAATGGACTGTTGTTGGAGAAAATAAAATATTTCCGGTGTATGTATTTTTCTGTTCTAAGCCAAATTTCCGCTAGAGTAAAGAATAAGCAACCAATATCCTTTTATGATCGTAACATTCCGGATTTTTGCCCTGAATGGCTTTTTTAAAACTAAACCAGGAAACTTGGCGAATTTTGTGTTATAAAATGAAATGCAGGTACTTCTAATTTAAAAATTATGAATAGTTTTGAAAAATGAAGATTTAAGAAAAGTTTACAAGGAGAGAATTTCATAAAACAAGCAAATAGTGAAGATTTTTGAAAATTATTTTTTAATATTAGCCAATGATCCCATTCTTGAGGCATGTCTGACCCAAACTCAGTCTCAGATATTTCAAATTAACAAACGAGCAGCGGGTAACTCGTTTAAGTATTAATCATATCGCGCATCAATTTGCTAATCGCATGTTAGATAAAGTCTGGATTTCTAATGGCACTAGAGTGTTAATTTTTCCATTTATAAAGCATATAGATCCACAGTCGCAGGCTATGAAGTAACGGGAAGAATCTTGCGGGAGGGTACACGAACAAACTGATTATATATAAAAAGCAAGATACGGCAGAAGAATCGAAAAACGAAACAAAATTTTATCTTTATAGGTAACTGGAATCATGAAGTTCTGTTAGGTAATTGGTTTCCGGATCATATCCACGATGACGATTGGCTAAATTAATGAAGTCTCGTTACCGCCAAAATCGCCCAAAAGACAATTCCGCCCAAGTAGAATCCTAGCAGGACATTTTGAACGATGACCAGTTTTCCGATCCAGTTATAATCGAACTTTTATCATAAAAATTAAACGGTTTCATGAAACCATTTGATAAATGGATCAGCTTCAAAAGCGCCCTTCCTATTTCCATCGTTGAAGCATTCTATGATTGTTGAATCAACCTAAATAAAAAGGCATCCAAACGTATTTTAGTGCGATAAAACCGAAAACAAACGCAACGATCGATGTGATCACTATGATCATATAACAAATGAGATAAGCGATTCCAAGGGGGCCTAGAATTGTGTAACACCCCAATATAACCAATTATGATCGTGACCACAGCGGCCAGTGCAATCGCCATCACTAATGGAGACAGTGGTTGCTTTTCCCAATCCCCACAAATCTCCAGAGGAAATACAAAATGCCATGTTGTTGCCCCAAGCGTAGCGAGAGATGTGATTTTATTTAAATGATTTCATACCAGCAGAACGGTCAATATAAACAAAGAGAGACATTTCATGCTTGAAAATGACAACCACGCCGCCTGGATGTAGAAAGATTAGAGGTGACAATCACGCCCGCAACTGCTTCTTCCACTGCTATATAGATACAATTTTTGGTTATAAACCAGATGGAAACTTTATTCCCTATGATCTTTGATTATAAAGCAGTAAATTTTAAACGCGATACATCTGATATTATGGGGGTTGGGACCAGCATATTAGATAAGTGATATGAGGTTCATAAATTAAAATCAATAGAATTTCTCATACAGGATCTATAAGATAATATACATGATCAAAACCATCAATTACCTTCTCCACTCGAATTAAAAATATTCTGGTGTCTGAGCCTATGTCATAATCACATGTGTGTATGTTTCGCACATTGAGAAATTATTCACCGGTTAAAAAACATCAAAATACTCTCGTATTACAATAATGGCTTCCCTTGGAAACAAAAACCCTTTTTAAGCAATGATTGAAATATGGATTCGTTGGATCAGCTTTTTGAAGTAGTAAATGATTGTTTTAATTTCACCTGAGTTCCAATTAATTATTTCCAGCCTAAGGTGATGCTTCGTTTGTGCATCATATATTTTTATAATCTTTTCGGCTTTATATCCAATCGATCTCATCACGTGTAAAATAATTCCGTTGATTATAAATAAACATTTTAAAAACAGGCTAAGGAATAAGTATTTTGATATTTAATAGCCAATAAATAATTTTAGGCCTGATATATGCGGGCGAATTTTCAACATATGTTAAGCTTTAATTAGGCTTTTCACATTAATCAACTCCAACATAATCCATGTAACTATTTTAGCTTAGAATTGATTAAACAACGAAAGTACACTATCTCCAGTTGTATAATTCACTTACGGCACACAGTAAGTCTCAAATATTAATAATCGAACCTCATAATCAGTGGTGGCAATCAAACTTTGAACGTTTATTGTCAGGGTTCCTGTTGTGCTCAATATTCATATTGGACAATGATCTCAACAATTATGACTCTAGTTAATCATTAATATTAGTGTATTTTTACAGTCATTTGAGGATAATATCTGTTTGGTTACAATTTATGTCGTTTCAAAACGTCTAATCTCATCCGATGGGAATTATAAAGAATCCCTTTCGATATTAATGTATTAGTCAGTTTAAATTCACTTCCGTAGACGTTCATATGATTGAATATTATATTCGCGATGGCGGAGCATCATTATGAAGCATATAATTTGGCGTCATTCTAATCTGAGTGGATTTTTTAGAGACTAAGTTTGTTGACATCCACGTTTGTGCTTTAAACATTTGGCCCAAATGTCCCTTTTGAAAAAGGTCCTTGATCCACCAAACATACGCTTTTGGTTTTGTGCTCATTATTTTGTCTATCCATGTCAATAAAAATTTCCTGACCCATTTTTGATGGATAGGTATACAGCCCATCTGACCTCATCCAGGAAACGAATGGTCGGGAACGAAAAAAACCGGCAAAACATCTCTATTTCTACCATTTATTGTTGGTCACTCAGCAGAGAAATTCATAAAACGGCCCATTTTAGTACAAAGCGAATTAAATTTCGTTAAAATTTGATGACGGGTTTAACCTTCATAATGTACCACCAGTCAGAGGTAACGCGAAATCTCAAGCAAATATTACATGTATTAATTAAAAATACTTTGTCATTTTATAACGAAAATAACCATCAGTATTAAAATGGGCCGTTTTTAACGCTGCCTCTGATGGGCGTCTTACAGTTGTGCCGTGTGACCAGTTGGAAATTAAGCTTGACCAATTATTAAGGTTTAAACTGTTAATGTACGTCAAACTTCTACCGGGTTTTGCAATCAAAACCGTGAAATTTTTAACAACTTTGTATTCGAGGAACAACTCTCAAGTATACAGAAATAATTTAACTTGTTTCAAAACATCCCATCTGACAAAATTCGACTATTATTAGGGATGCAGTCCCTGGTGGTGAAGATGTTTAATAAGAACCTTCAATTTTCTGAGTTCAATAGTTGACTGTATTGTTAAAAAGAATGAGAGTTAGTGGAGTAGCCATCGAATCAATCAAGGATGGACAAATGCAAGTCAAGTTAACCCCCCTCCCCGAAATACTGTCATATTTTGTTGAAATGATGAATGACAACTTGACCAAATCGGATAGGGGAGTTAAAAACAATCAAAATTTAAATGTTAAATTTACCACAGTTTTGAGGTGGGTTTAAAAGATTCGTGTTTACAAGTAAAATAACTGACCCAATTCCCATACAGCGTTTTGATAAATATGCGTGAGGAGGTTTTTACCAGATGAAAAATTGGACCAGGCGAAATGGGTTAATTAACGGGGACAATGATTTTACTCAATTAATTGTTTTATCCTGTTTCGAAATTACTACTGATAACCCACATTATTTTCTACATTTATAGTTTTTCAAAAAATGCTGCTATCTGAAAGATTTTGGGAGAAAGTATCAAAACTAATTTGATAGAACTAAGGTTGTATTTTATTTCAAATTTGTTACTTATATTATTTGATAAAGGCGGGGTTTGATTGTTGTGGTTGATGTAAAGGGTTTCAAAATCCGGTATCAGACATAGATCTGCAAATCGCATGGTAGATAAAGGTTGGATTTCAACTTTCAGAAAACCATCGATGGTGCCTATGAAAACGCATAAAGATTAGGAGGCACTAGTTAAAAAAATGGGAAAAATCTCGTGAGCGACTGCACGACAACTGTCAATGAATAAAAAGAATATAAAGACAGGAAAAAATCGAACAACGAAACAAAGTTTTATTTAACCATGGTAAACTGGATTTATGAGTCTCTTTTAGACTATTGGTCTCCTAATCAAGTTTACAATGGCGATTGGCTAAATTTACGAATTTGTGTTACTGCTAAAGCCGTCCAAAAGACTATTCCGCCAAAGTATATTCCTAGGAGAACATAATTGAAAATTACCAATTTTCCGATCCAGTCAACATCGAACTTTTTATCATAAAAAATCAAACCGTTTCAATGAACAATTTGATAAATGGATCAGCTTCAAATTCACCTCGTCGAGTTTTATCGTCATCGCATCCTCTTATTGTGGAATCCACCTAAATAAAATGGCATCCAAACGTATTTTAGTGCGATAAGACCGAAAACAAACGCGACGATGGATTGGATAACTATGATCCCATAACAAATAAGATAAGCGATTCCAAGTGGCCTAGACTTGTACAAAACCCCAATATAACCAATTATGACCGTGGCAACTGCGGTCAATGAAATGACCATCACCAATGGTGATAGTGGATGCTTCTCCCAATCCCCACAAATGGCTACAGGAAATACAAAATGCAATGTTGTTGCTCCAAATGTAGTCAGAGATGTGACCTTGTAAAATGATCTCTTACCAGCAGAACGGTTAATATAGTCAAAGAGAACCACTTCTCGTTGAAAAACGACATCTACGCCGCCTGAATATGGAAAGATTAGAGATGTGATGTAATCACGTCCCCTCCTCTATATAAATACGGTTGTAGATGATAAGCGAGACGATCACTTTATTACCTAAGATCGTGGATATGAAAACGTAGTAAATTTTAATCGCAATACATCTGAAATTATGTGGTTAGAGACCTTTATATTAGGCCGGGTTGTCCATAAATTAAAATCTAAAAATAATTTCACATACTGAAGATATAATATTCTTGATCAAAATCATTGATTACTTTCCCGGCGTCCTAAAAACATCCTAGTGTCTGAACCTCTGTATGATAATCGCATGTGTATGTTTCAAGCATGGGACAAATATTAAACGGTTAACAAACTAAAATATTATTGCGTGACAATACTGGTATTCCATTCAAGATGATCTAATTTCGAGTCAGACGGAAATATGGATTCATTTGATCAGTTTATGAAATACTGAATGATTAATTTGGCTTTACATGGGTTTCAATAACCCATTTAACATTGAAAGAGATTCCACTATTTAGATAACACATTTTTATCATCTCTTCTATCTTTTAGCTGACCAATTTATGATGTGATATAATTCCATTAAGTCCAGATCAACATTTTAATATTTTTAATAAAAGTCTGAGAAATACGTATCTTGATATTTAAAAGCCCGCCAAAAATTTTGAAATTGATATATGTATGTCGTTTATTCACAAATGGAATTTTTCTCATACTATACTACCATATTAACCAACCAGCATAATCTGTTTAATTATTTCAGCGTAGAGTCGGATCAATGACGAAATGAACATGATCTCAATTAACAGAATTCCGTTGAGATGCTCGGAAAGTTTAAACTATTAGTATTGGAACCGAAGCATGAGCTGACAGAATCAACATTTTCACGTTTATTGTCAGATTTCCTGAAAAATCTAGCATGCGTATTAAGTCATGATCGTATCATTTATGACGCTATTTAATACTTAAATACTATGGTATTTGTACTATTAATAAAGGCTAGTATACTTTTGTTCAGACTTTATGTCGGTTCGGAGCATCTAATCTCATCCGGTGGCAGTTTCATAAAGAAATTACAGGGGTTTCCTTTCAAATTGTGGTTCGTTTTAATTTGTCGAGACTTAAATTTAAAATAGAATTACTGAGAAAATTAATAAGGAAAATAAAATATTGACTAATTGTTTTATTTTTGATGAATGGCCTGATATAAGTTTTCATTTGGCGGTAATAGCCATCACAATCGAACCTAGTTATAGTTTCCAAACCCTCCTCCATTTGCCTCAACAGTTACTCTTTGTTCTCAGGTGTGTTGGCTTTAACATACACAGTCCACTTTTAAAATACCTATTCTATTGTTTTTCGAAAGGTTAAGTGGAGAGGTAAAAGCGTATCTCAAGATTTTTCCTGTTCAAGCATTCCATAATTGTAGATGCGTTATGGAATCTAAATTTATGGATGATAATAACCTACCTTTTAGTTATCAAACTATAAGCCTCTTAATGTAGGAAAAAGTTTTCAATATATCCAAGAAACCTCTATTTTTTGTACAACCTAATACTTTTTTCTTTATACACGATGTCGTATCGGTTCATCGCTCAATATACCTAAATGTTGCTGGACGTTGTTTCAACACTTTCATAATTGAGTTTTTTTAATTGATGCTCTACCATTTTTAACCTCATAAAGACGTCAAAACCCCACTTTGTTTATTAGAAACAATAGACAATTAGTAATTATTTTATTTTCTCTGTTAATTTTCGAAAGCATTTTATTTTATATCCACAGCAGTTCCGGTTAAAAGGGCCAACTATCCGATGATGACATTCAAATATTCCGACGTTGAATTTATCATTGTGTAAATGATAAATTTAAGAAAGAGTCATGATGTTAGATTACATCAAATCCCAGCAAACGACTGCACGCACTCGACTCGTGAATCTAAATGCATGTTCTCACGACCCTAGAAGATAGAATCTTTATAAATTTAATAATGAATGCTATATCGGAACATTTGAATGTCTTCACCGGCAAGTCGGCCTTTTGCATGGGAAATGGTTTGTCACGACAATTTGGAGGATAATAATCTATTTTTAATATGAACCAGTGGCTTCATTTCGATTTTTTCACATTGGTATATTGGCTCTTGTAGTGGGGTAAATGGTGAACCAGGGGAGTCGAACTTACAACTCATCGAAACTGACCCTCTGATCATTGGATGGACCATAAGGGCTGCTACCCAGAGCCTGCACATACAATATATTCAGGGTTCTTAGTCATAGTTGGTGTTTTGCAATTCAATTCGATTGACAAAAAAAAATTAGAAAAAAAATAACGCTAAAGGGTTTAGTCGATCTGCCCAATAAATCCCCCAAACCAATTACCGCAGGTTGATTGAATGTATCGCTTAACCACAACTATAATCCTCTTGAATGGAAGGAGTAAGGTTGTTATCAGACCAATAAAGTGCTCTATCTTTTAGGAAAATTACGACATATTTTGTCTACTTAAAGATTACAACAACATTTTTAACTCTTAAAGTTAACAAAGAGGGAATTATAAGTGGTTCAAAAAATACTTGTTTCGTTTTAATTCTAAAATGCATGCATACCCATCCATCAAAAATTGATGGGAACATATTTCTGGACATGGATACAATAAATAATGATCACATCAAAACCAGAAACGTATTGTTGATGGATCAAGGACCCCTGTCAAAATGGACATTTTAGCCAAAAGTTTAGAGAACAGACACGGATGGAAACAAAGTTAGTCTTAAAGATCTTTAATTCTCAGGACACAAAATTTTGAGCGTCAGAATGATTATCACACACTGCAAAAACAACATTCGATCGAACGAACGTCTAAACAAGTGAATGAAGACTTAATGCTGTATAGAGGATTTTTAATCCAAATTGGTGTTTTTGCAATTCAATTTACATTCGAGTTCGGTTATAGTAAACTCGGATATACCAGGTTTTGCGTTTAAAAATAAATTTTTCGCATTGATAAGTAGATTTTTTTGAATACAGTTTAGAAATCTTTGAAATGTATAAATAAAGGGTTTCCATTCATTATCGTACCGATTCCATTTCATTTCACATATCAGTAAAATTCAGTTTTTATATGTTTGCAGCTGTTTGACGTTCCAAATGTTGAGTTTTTCAGAGAAATGTGGATTCTTCATCAACATAACTTGGAACACATCAACTTTTTTGACAAAACCCACATATTTTTGGCTGCTAAAAATCACATACACATTTAAACACGCCTGCGCGAAGTATAAACACTATTTGGGTTATTCCCATTTATTTTAGGATACTATTTGGTATATTTTCGGAAACAGTATTTTTGAGGTTAAAATTTTGACTACCCTCAAAAATGTGGATACCGTTTACAGTGAACATTAGATTAATTTTTGATAAAAAAAACATAATTGTGGTTGCTCAAAAGAATACCGCGGAATACTGTTTTCAAAAATATACCAAATTGTATCCTGAAATAAATAGAAATAACCCAAATAGTGTTTAGACTTCGCACAGACGTGTTTAAACAGGCCTATGATTTTTAGCGGCCAAAAATATGAGGGTTTTGTCAAAAAAGTTGATATGGTGTTCCAAGATATGTTAAAAAACCAATCCACATTTCTCTGCAAAAGTCAACATTTGGAACGTCAAACAACTGTTAACATATCCAAACTGAATTTTACTGACGTGAGAAATGAAATGGAATCGGTGCGATAATGAATGGAAACCCTTTATTTATACATTTCAAAGATTTCTAAACTGTATTCAAAAAAATCTACTTATCAATGCGAAAAATTTATTTTTAAACGCAAAACCTGGTATATCCGAGTTTACTATAACCGAACTCGAATGTAAATTGAATTGCAAAAACACCAATTTGGATTAAAAATCCTCTATACAGCATTAAGTCTTCATTCACTTGTTTAGACGTTCGTTCGATCGAATGTTGTTTTTGCAGTGTGTGATAATCATTCTGACGCTCAAAATTTTGTGTCCTGAGAATTAAAGATCTTTAAGACTAACTTTGTTTCCATCCGTGTCTGTTCTCTAAACTTTTGGCTAAAATGTCCATTTTGACAGGGGTCCTTGATCCATCAACAATACGTTTCTGGTTTTGATGTGATCATTATTTATTGTATCCATGTCCAGAAATATGTTCCCATCAATTTTTGATGGATGGGTATGCATGCATTTTAGAATTAAAACGAAACAAGTATTTTTTGAACCACTTATAATTCCCTCTTTGTTAACTTTAAGAGTTAAAAATGTTGTTGTAATCTTTAAGTAGACAAAATATGTCGTAATTTTCCTAAAAGATAGAGCACTTTATTGGTCTGATAACAACCTTACTCCTTCCATTCAAGAGGATTATAGTTGTGGTTAAGCGATACATTCAATCAACCTGCGGTAATTGGTTTGGGGGATTTATTGGGCAGATCAAAGTTGGCGAATTTTCCTTATAAATTAGCGGGCATTCCAACACTTCATATAATAATGGCTAACTGAGTGGCATGAATCAACCAAATGATAAGGTACTCCAAGTTCCCAATTTTTTCATGCGATTCAAATGTTATGGTAGGAATGGATTTTTGATTGAACGGATTTATGAAATTTATACGCATATAAATTTTAGGTGGCACGTCTCTAGAGTGGGTCAGCTCCTCTAATCATTAATACACATTCGAATATCCATTTATTGCCTTGGTTAAACCTTCTGAGTCATCAGAAATTTTTAAAATCTACACTCAAGACAAAATCGACACATTTTACAGCTGACAGTAGTCAGTAATGACCAAAAAATCTATTTAAACATGCTACCACGTATCAAACTGATTTCGCGAGTAGAATAATAGCCAGTAGACTCACAATCCACACTCGATTGAAAATCCTACGTTCATATGCCGACCAATGAGTGGAAATGTTCATTCAATAGTTCTAGGATTTATCGTAATACCTGTTAAACTTAAAACTCATTTCTTCGAATGCTTAAACTATTTCTACCAAGATGACGCGGGCAATTCAATTCAGTTTTAGAAAGGCATCAAATAATAACCTCATCCTTGTGTCTACAATTATCCCATAATCTAACTTTGATCAACAAACACCTCGTTGTCAACCGAGAAACATGGGGTTTGGTAATTTCCATTGATCTTGTTTTGTTTACCGGGTTTTGGATTCCTTCACGTCTATTTTGAACCTATACCGAAATCATAAATATTTAATGTTCAAAAGGCGACTTTTTTTCTATTTTGATAAATCTTTGACACAAATGTGTGTAATTAAAAATCGAAAGAGTGAATATTTGTTAAAATTATGAACTTATTATCGGGGTTTGCGTTGATACAGGGTTGGATTTACTATCGAGCATCCCTTACATGCAACATTGCGCACCTGAGAACAACATACGTGATTGACAGCTAAAAATGAGTCTACCCATTATTATTTAATTTATACTTTTATTAAATGGGCAAATGAGTAATTAAGGTCCTCATCCCCACAATGCAAAAACGCAGAATTTATAAAATATTAAATAATTTACACTTAAATTATTTACATTTACCAATAAATTATCTAATGCAGTGTTGGCTATTCTAATGATTGAGGCGCATTACTAAAAAGCTCTCATCATAAAGTTTCCATTCATTGTGGTATTTCTGGGAAAACAAATTCTGCAATGCGTGTTTGGAAAAATACCATTCGAACAACTATTTTGACTGTCAAGAAAGTTGCTTGTTCAAAACCGATCTGAATAATTTTTTGAATAATTTCTGCGTTTTTACATTATGGGGATGGGGACTTTATTTACTCATTTGCCCATTAAATAAGAGTATAAATTAAATAATAACGGATAGACTCATTTTAAGCTGTCAATCCAGTATGCTTTCAGGTGCGCAGTATTAAATGCAAGGGATGCTCGATAGTAAATGAGTCATGCTTGAAGGTAAATGAAAACTTTGTATTATTTAAAAAATAGCCGTTATTCTTAATTTCGGTCCTTGGTGCTGCTAGATATGTTCAAACTGGTTATCATACCATGAAACAATCATCTTCCTATAACATACTGGCATTTTAGAAAAACAACCACATTTAACGAGTATAAGTGCATTATGTTTTAATTTGCGGTTACTTGATGGCAACCTATTACGTTATAAGGGTGGTTTTATGTAAATTATGAATATTTTTGTATTTTATGGTTTATATTTTTAATAAATAAAAAATGTTGCAGCTATCATTTTTTTGTAGAAATTGGAGATAAAAAAACCTTTTCTTGCATATTTTAATGAGTTTCACACAAGATGATCTATATGTCGGTCAAATACTGCTAAGTAGGTCAATCGATGTTGACAGTGTTGAACCTCTCCCAACCAAAAAAAACATCAAGTCACTGTTTAATAGAGCAGAGGTATCGAATAGAGTCGCTCTTTGGGAATTCATCGCAATTATTGCTCAGAAATGTATCAAAAATATATACTGATCAAAAATATATACTGATCAAAAATATTATAATCACTTTAAAATGTAATTAGAGCTATTAAAACAAATGAGCAACACAGATAAAAATGATTGTTCGAGAAAACACCAAACTTCCTATTTAAAGATGTTATAAACTTAATTTTAGGATTTAACGAAATATTAACAATTTATTCTCAGAAGAACGACTGTTTTGGCAGTTTCAATGATTTCATTTTTGTTTGGTGCTTGTCTTGAATTTTTAGGACCATTCGAAATGAAAAGTGATATATCGACTTTTTTAATACTAACTTACATCATTTACATCTAACATCGACTTTTTTACTGATGACGTAAATTCAATAACTGTATATAAAAAATTATATTTTCATGTCATTCGATCTGCTGACCAGCATGTAGTCACCCACCACATTACTCAAGAAGACAAATATCATATTTATGTTATAATTCAATATAACAATGAGGCACTGCGTTTAGAGGTTGATTCATATTAATATTCACATAAAAGTTGAGACGCTCGTGATTCAAACGACTTGTAAAACTATTCATAATTCCTGGCTGCTTTGCATCTCTATATGCTTTTAATTTGGAGTATTCATACCCAGTTTTGATTCCTAGAAATAAATCGCCAAGCTATAGCATAAATGAAGTTCCAANTGGAGGTTTTTAATTATTATCGATCGAGCATAACTCAAAATTAAAATCCATAACTTCCTAGTTCGATTGGCGTCCAAACATTTGTTTAATTCGTTTTCACACCCTGATTCGTGTTTGATAACAAAATAGGTTTTTCACTGGAACTGTTAAAAACATCCGAATGACCTGTAAATCTAAAAGTTGACAAATAAATATTAATTATTCCGCTAATGCAATTATTTTTTGATGTGTCAACTTTTATTAAATAAATTGCAAAGGTTATTAAATAGTTTGCACAGATTATTAAATAGATTGCAAAGAAAACTCCAATCTATATCTCTAGTTGTTCTGAGTGGTGTTATGGTACCTGGAGATTTGCTTCATATCTGTTCATTGAATAATTAAAGTCATAATGTTCAACAAACCAAATCAAAATATTCTCCAGATATGCCATAATATCATTCAGAACAGCTAGAAATATTTTCAGAAGCGCAATAATTATGATTAAGAATTACTATATATAACGTTATGATACGTCATAATTTATGAAAAACCATATCCGAAGTAACCCTGGTCCAAATTACTTCGGATAATCGAGTGTCTACTGTATTTATCAATTTTCAACATTAAACCTATTTTTAAAAATATGGATAAATGTATACACGTACAAGATTTCTTCTTCTGTCGATCAATAAATTCCAGTTCTTCCTTCACTTAAAAAAACCATTCTCGTTGACAGTTCAGATTTGAAAAATGTTCAAAAATATAGATGGAATACATTTTTGCATTTTCACACATGCGATGCAGATTACAACTTAATCAGTTCATGTTAAAAATTATTCTTAATGATAAAAATAAAATACCAAAAGAAAGGATTATAA
Organism: Thelohanellus kitauei; assembly: GCA_000827895.1. NCBI lineage: Eukaryota > Metazoa > Cnidaria > Myxozoa > Bivalvulida > Myxobolidae > Thelohanellus > Thelohanellus kitauei. The sequence goes on along the minus strand of JWZT01002856.1, from coordinate 121,603 downwards.
AATACACCACAAAACCATCTGCCCAAACTCGAAGGTTTATGCTGATAACGATTTTTCCAGTCTCCAGCCGATCATCTTTTTATAAGAAGGAGATTTTATATGTTAAAAGCAATATAATTTTATTAGAAAACGTCAAAAATAGAATCAGAGTGGTATTCTACAACTTCGTTTACCAAGGAATTCATCAAACCGAATAAATTGATAATGTGAAAAAAAAGTTACCGGAAGTTCTAGTTTTCTTCGAATTATACGTATAATAAAGAACTAGGACTTTATTTGGATTAACTAGAATCATAATTTGTTTATTTTAAAAATGAGAATTAATCGATTTCGAGTTATTCTTCTATATTCTCGAAGGAGTTCCTACATTCTTATTTAATCGGAGTGGTATGATGTAAGACTAGTAAGTATGATAGTTTTTGTCGGTCTGATTGTAAATCCAGTTAAGTTAGTTCGATCGTATGATGCGCGATAAATTTGATTTTTCGATAAAGTCAGCGTTGAAAATTAAGATTCAAAAATAAGATTGAGTGATTCCGTCGAAATCAAAATCATAAAATAGCACCCTTGAACGCATGACATCGCAGATAACGCAGAAAATATCCATATTCTCCAAGATACCAAAATAATAGAATAAAGGACTGACGTATTTGGTTGAACGATAATTGCGCGTGCTCGTTGCAAGGGCGCCAGGGTATCGAAAAGATCGTTAGAATGGTCGTGAATGTACAAAGTCTAGTAAGAGATGAAAAATTGGGCCGAAAAGAATTACTCCAATGGATAAACAAGATCTCCGGGATCCAAAATCAGAAAGTTGAGGAGCTTTCGAATGGCGTTTCATTTTGTCTTGCAATGTCCCATGTTTTTAAAGGTGACAATTAGATTTATTTAGACTGTGTCCACGTAAGAAAAGTACGCCGGGACGTCAAATTCGAATATGAATTCATACATAACTGGAAGCAGATACAGGCTGCATTTGTTGAACTCAAGGTAGAAAAGGTTAACCATTTTTGTAATTAGGAAATACCGGTGGACAAACTGTGTTGCTCCAAATTCCAGACGAATTTGGAGTTTTTGCAATGGTTCAAAAAATTTATAGATGCAAACAGTGAAGGGCTTTCCATTTCTCATCAGGAAGCAGGTGAAACCACCCAGACGGCCACTCCGCAGGTACCACGAGCCGCCAGTAGGGTATCAACCCAACAAGATGTAGTGTCTCATGTGGGAACTCAGGTATGTCCTTTTGACACCAGGTACACATTCTCGAGCATAACTTGACGATTGCTTGTAGCGAAAGAGATTCCTATTTCAAAAAACTTCAAGAAATCGAAGAGCTGCTTAAAGACGAAGCGTACAGAGAATCGTGCTTGGGTAAGGATATTATGAGAATTCTCTACTGTGATGAAAGAGTTTAAGATGTAGCACATTGAACACGCTGAATTACATAGATTTTGTTGTTAGTTTATCCCAATTTAGAAGCCTGGTTACCCATAATACATCCTGAAATCTCTTCTGCCACACGTGACATTCGGACCACCCTAAAATCGATTGCCTCTGATCGATAAACTGTAAACTTATTATTCATCAGTTTACAAATGCTCAAATGGTTACTTTTTCACAACATACACCGATTAGAAGGTGTTTAGGATGAACAGAAACTTCTCCTACTCAAACGAGTCAAAGTAATGACGAATTGAGCTATACAGACAGTCTGGATGTCCGGTTATCATTGTTTATGATCGATATTCAACATATATGTTCTCATGTTAATCAACGTTAGCCATTTTATTGTATTTTGATAACGCTTTTCATCATATAGAAGCTTCAGTACTCGTGCCAAATAGAGATTTAGCAGACACTCGCGTGTGATTCGAGGTTATGTGGGTTTTATATACATCATTTGGAAGATTCTATAATAGCTGTAGGCTTTTGAAGCAACCAGCTTAGAAATAACGTCCTGAAACCTATACGATTCTCGACTTCGACAGTTCGAATCCTTTGGGTCGATCTCGTTTACTTGACCCGAGTAGATCTTGCAAAGGACAAATTTGTGAAATTCGGAAGGTGTTCGGGCTTGTGCGAATGTTGTGGAAAAGTATCAGAGGATTGACGAATAAACTGTTATTTTATGCAGTTGTTCTTGTTATAGTTGAAAGTTGTCACCGTGGAATTCATATACCTAGTTAGATAAATCAAAGATCGTTTATGAATATAATATCTTCAGTATCTTTCTCATTTATTTTGGATAAAATCGTCCCAGTTTTGGTTTATGATCAAGATACTTGGAAATGATATTCAGACTTTTGAGTTGGTCACGGTTTTTGGTTTACGGATATTTTTTATCCGTTAAAATAATGTTATTTACATTCCACCGTTCCTGGTATTTCGTTTTTGTAATTCGAAAAAACCAACCTGTTAACCCACCACCCAGTTTTGCATTGATAAAATTGCTCAACTTCGTATTCCTGTTAGGTTCCTACTACTCTTGTCTGTTATAATTACAATATGTAAGTGTTATTATCTTCGAGTATGCCAATTTTGTGCTAAGGTGATTTACGATCAAATCCATTTATTTGCAAAACTGCGTTCTCTGTGATGATAGTTCTAGTTAATTGATACCAATCAACGACTGAATAAAAACATGGTTGACCAATCACACGTAAAAATTGATCTATGTATAAATTACAACTATACGAATATTGCGCACAAATTAATTTATATCGAAAAGGAGGTTTCAGATACGGCTGGGAGTTAATTGGGCTATGATATTTTGCAGGTGGTTACCAATGACCAGAAAGGCTATTTTTACTTTTAATTCCAATACTTTTCAAACTTCTGCATTTTTTATGCAGTGTGCGCGTATCCTCAACGCGTGCTGTATGAAATATCAGGCACAAGTAGTTAAAATTCCACGATAGTTGAATATTGGCGACCAAAGAGGTCATTAAATTGTATGAATTGTTAAATATATAAATTTTGCGAGAAACATCTTGATAGTTTATAAATGATCATGCCTCTTTATGAAGGCTCACAACATCCAGACCAGTTTTTACTGACAAAAAGTAGCCTTATGTGCATTAGAGTGTTGAAAACCAACATCTGCGAGAAATTTGGGTCCGAATTTATAACATTTGGAGACAGTTCGAGGAAAGCTGGGTTCAGATTTAAGGGGTAAGGCCTATTGGAGCGGAGACTAGTTGGACGGGATTTTTTTTATTCACTGGATCTCTACTTTATATTGAAAGGTACCTCTACGAAATCGATTTATCCCAATTAACACATAAATACCACAACGCTTGCGTTAACTATATATTAACAACTATCACGTATAAATCATTAAGTTATGCAAATGAGCCGTCAAAAATAAAAAATAGAAATTTAAATTGGTTACTATGATGTTTAAGTCTGATTCTGTTCTCTTTTGAAGTGTATAATTATTGGTGAACGAGATTAAATGTGTGTTAGCCTTTTAGTTTACCATATTTCCACGTTGAATGTACGTGTAATACATTGGCTTCAGTCAAGCATTAATTTAGAAAATAAAAACAACAAATATGTGAAGAATACAAGCAAGCCATCATGCAACCATAGCAATGTTGCAGAATTTTTTCAGAGCACGCTATACGAAATTGAGTTTTGGGATAAAAGCTGTCAATTGTCCATTACCGGTTTTTACATTCAATCGTTTCCACCGTGATTTTCAATCGTGTCCACCGTGATTTTCAATCGTTTCCACCCTATTGCGCATGTGACTATTTTTAATATAAAATATTTTTTTTTATTTCTTTTTCGTCGTAATTGACCCAGGATATCATGGGAACGGTACATATAACAATAAAAAAACGTTTTGAAAGGAAATAATAGTTCAAAAGTAGTAAATATTGAAATTTTTATTCTCTATTATCGGTTTTTACATTCATTAGTGCGCACCCAATGCGCGCGCGTCATATTTTAAGGGCACAATATTCAAAATAATGACAGAGAACGAAGAATTTAACCTAAATGTTCGAATAGTTTAATATGGATGTTCAAATAATCATCATTAAAATGGTTAATTACGACGAAAAAGAAATAAAATGATATTTATATTAAAAACAAACGCATGCTCAATAGGGTGGAAACGATTGAA
>JWZT01002856.1:66066-113943 GCA_000827895.1 Thelohanellus kitauei | reverse complement strand
GCATTGAATATCTCAAGAGAATTATTTTGTCGTCAATCTTCATAGGGTTACTGATCGAGCTTATTTGTCATAATTTTATGGCGAATAGATGGTTTGCATCAGAGGTTTTTTGACAAAAAATGAGGGCGTGACTTAATATTTCAAATCTCTCACCTATTTTTGTATTTCATGAACGTTTTCTCATCGACCCCAGGGAATATTTCGTCGTAGATGTGCAAATTCTCGAATAAAATTATTTATTATATATTATTTTTCCTTAATTAGTTTCCATCAATAAATCCATGAAAACAGATCGGACCTCATATTTAGATATCGTCAAGTCTTTTAAATGTAATGAGCCCCTCATCGATAAAAAGCGCTCCTTTATATTCCGTCGGATATTTATATCCTGTTTCATGATATGTCTAATCTCACTTTTAGTTGATAAAATAGCAGGGCATATTTCTTGTTCTATTATTATGACCAGGTGGGCTATCCCAGTCTGTTTACCACTTGTGTTCTTTATGATGGATATAAATTCTGCCATTCTTAACCACTCATTATTTGTAGGTTATTGTTTTAATCCAGATTGTTGTTTACGTTCTAATTGGATTGACGTTCTTTATTTACCAATTTTATTGGTTATATTTTATATCTTATGCAGTCATATACAATCCTGCTTCTGTGTGCTACGTTTATGTGCAGAATCACAAAAATATGTCAACTAACCTGTGTTACGGAACACTTATATTTGGGTTATGGATACGAGTATTAACTCTATGGACTTGCACCTTTGCGATAATTACTCAAATTATCTTCGTGTCCAAAAATTATTATTTAAAAATATGCGAACGCTATAAACACCAATAGATTAATTTTGCTGCTGACATATTATTTTAATTGTTTTTAAAAATTGGCCTTATATTTCTCCAAAACCGTATGTAATTTTTCTTTAATTACTAGCTGATGAGGTCAAATATTTCAAGAAAAATAAAGTTTACGTTCGATAAACATCTAAGTATCATTTTGTCAATATGTTCAGTGTGATAATATGTAACACAGTGGTAACCTGCTTAAAACACACTCAGAAAAACGAACATTTGATGGCCCCCGCCTTACTCTGGAAACGATCTATTTGTTTTTTGAGTTAAAATATTATATTTTCCACCCAAACACTACATCCATCTAGTCTTCGCAAGAGTGAACGCGGGAAGCCAAAGCATTTTATTGATCATATCAGTGTCATTCCTTTTTTTGTGGATTTGGTGCAAATTTACTAAGGATAAAAATTGAATGAAGAAATTCTACCAGTTTGATTTTCTGTCACGCAAGTCCAAATAACTGAGTCTTGCCAATAAGCTTTAATATGAATGAATTGCAGAACCGGCCAGTTCTACCACTTAACAGCGTGCTTTGGTTATAGAATACACGAACAATCTGTTCTACCAAATCTGGGCCAAATAGTGGATTAGAAATTTCCTGAAATGAAAATATAATTATAAATGAGGTCTGATTGTGCCTCTGATGTTCTAATCCCTCTTTATTCTATTTATTAAACACCTAAATCTCAATCTCATAGATGATGAAGATCATCTTTGCTTTTGTGAGTGTTTTTGCAAGTGTTTATCTATTAAAAGTATTATTTCGTCATTTTTATTGATAGAATCAGTAATTTGCTGCTAACCATGCAACGAATTGAAAGAATTCCTTCTAAATATAGGTAAAATCTTGTTCCGCCTAATAATGTTCCGCTCAAAATAATTAATTTAGTTTAGCGAATTCACTGTATGCATACTTATCACAGGGTTATTCACAATCAATTTACAAATAAAAGAATTGTAAATTTGGTTACTAAATGCTTAATAAAATGTCTGGAGTTAGAAAAGCAGGCAATGGTAGTACTCGTAACCCTGATTATGCCCATGCGATACAAAATATTATGGAAATTAATATTGAATAACATTTTATTCTCTCAGAATCTCCCAGAAGAATTTTTAATATTGAATGTCCTGATAATTGACCCAAGAAAACATGATAATTACATAAACGAATCAATATTGCAGCGATCCAACAAAAGGTTTTCACCTTACTATACAAAAAGTAAACTAAACCAAGAAAACCAAACGAATTTAAGTGTAGAGGGTCAAAACGTTCAAAGATTGTTAATATTTGGAGTACGCATCTTGTACCCTAACTCAATCACTGTGGACATTTAAATTTTTCGCATATAGTGATTGGTTTAACAGGTCAAGCTCAAAGTTGGCATAGGAAATTTGTTTACAAGTAATTTTTCATTTGTTAACTAGAAGACCCATATCTGATTCTATTCAGAGCCTTAATGTAAGCAAGAGCTCTTTAGTTGATTGGCATATTTTTGTAGAGAAATGTCCCATAAATGTAATGTTATCGCTCATTCATAAAAAAATTGGATGGGAAAGGAAGAGAGAGAAGGGGAGGTTTATAATTTTATAAATAGGCGTGGTCTCTTCCATGGGTAAGCACTAAACCATTCACAAAATTGTTTAGAATATGAGGGAAACATCAGAGGATATATTTTTTTTGACAACGGTCATCGGAGGTGTACAAATCCTCACCGGTGCATTTCTGCACGAACTTTGCGTCGACCGCGAATGCGACGTTGTTCACGTACGACAGGGACGCACCCAGGGTAGGCACCCTTCTACAAGCAGTTAGGGAAGTGCAGGACCCACACCTGCTAAACATTCACCCACGTTCCTCTGCCCACTAGAGCTACGTTACCAAATTGGCATTCGTTTGCCGTACATCAGAGGATATATTAAATTCACTTATACAGGGGTTTGAAAAATATTTGATTGTTTGGACTAAAATGAATGACGGGTTAAAAAAGTGTTTTCTAAAATTCAATAACCGTAACCAAATTTTGTAGGAATACTTTAAAGAGTTCGGTTTTTACCCCTCAGAGGGGTATATTTTCTTTGTTAATTAGATATATAGGTACAGCTCATCGAGTGCAAATATTCTCGAGGCATTGGCGTCTTTGGAAAAAAACTCGTACAGTGTTCGGAGTTTTTCTCCTATTTATACAGTGCCTGAATAGAGAATACAACGGAGATAAACCCTTAGTTTGTTGTGATGATTAAGCTGGTTTTTAACTATTTAAATAAAGTTTATTTCTTTTCTAAGTCCATAAAAACATTTAGAAAAACGTCTTTTTTTTTTAAACGCAGTATATTCAGATGTTAAGTATGGGGTTTTCATCCAAAATTGGACACCATGCATTCCAATGTTTGACACCTGCGAGTGTGTAACTAAATTTTTTACTTAAAGTTTTCATTTACGTTAACGCTCAAAAATACAAGGAGCGTCGATCAAGCATAGTAATAAAGCAGAAGGTTACAGATATAACAGGAAAATATCATGGGGTTAAATCCCATACTCTAATGATCCCCTTACTGTGAGTGGGTAAAATAGTCGGTTTTATTCTTTCTAAAGGACCTAAGAAGCTATCCCGACATTTTCAACTTAGTTATCTTAAATCAGCGAAATGATTCGAACTCAGAGCTCACGTTAGCTAAATATCTAATTTCTGTAATGTATTATCAACTATATCGTTCGAAAAATATGTTATACCATGTTTTTGAATGCCAATTTGCCGATTTTGCCACACCTGATCAGTGAATTTCCAACCTGACCATTTATAGATGCTCATCTAAGTAAGAATTCAAGTGGATGAAATTTCGGTGTTCAGGTAGCAGGCGCCCCACACCTAACACGCATGGGCGAAATGTTAATGGCTTTGACATGATTTTCTATAAAATGTTATTAAACCACAACGAGTTGAATCATTTTTGAAGAAATGCCCGCTAAAAGTAGTTCAAAAGCCACGCACAACAATTTAAGGGCTGACATGATTTTATATAAAATGCTTTTAAACCACGGCGAATGGAGAAATTTTTGAAGAATTGTTGCCTTGGATTAATTATAAACCCTTTAAGATTAATGCATGTGAGCTTCGGTTGGAAATTATCCACCAGACGATCAATAAAAGCAAAAAATTCCATTAACTTTTAGCGAGTTAGCGCTATGGGGGTGGCGCTCGCAACCTGAATACCGAAATTTCTTCCTTATACTAAAAGTTAAATTAACCGTTAATACGTTTTGTTTTTTTTCGTTCTAACCCACTTTGATTCTATACTCTGTGTGTAAACGCTCGTTTTTGGGTCCACTGGGTTTTCTGTGTAGTTGACCAATTGATGCTCATACGGACAGTCTCCCTGAATTATTCAATAATCTAGGATGAAAATCCATCGGAATAAATGATGCTTCCAGGTCTTATCATTTTCTGAATGATTTAGATAAGTGTTCAGCTCATTATATTAGCGACCCTCCTAAAAAACACAGTACTTCTTCAAAATAGGTGAATTTGGTGCTTTGATCGTATATACACGCCACCCAACTCTCGCTTAATATCTTTCCTTGGTTGTTTTTTCTTTGGCTGGCCAAGGAGTCATCAATTTCAAGGCTAACCCCATTCCTCATATCGATCAATCAGTTGAAAGCACTTTATTCGAGCATATACCTCGAACAAAATTCATCCAATCGATTGCCACTTTTTAAATGTCAAGGTGGGCTATAATATCTTTGTCTAATGTCTATAATTTAACAAACAAACCGAAAATTCAAAAATAAAGAACTGCAAGGCGACTATCTCTAATTGAGAATTTTCAAAGAATGAGCCATAACGAATCGAAGGTCGGGGTTGTGTTGGTTCCATTATGCACTTAAATCTGAACCCATCTTTCCTACAATGTTTTCTGCACGCGTGCGCAAATGGCATAAAAATGATGACATTATAGGGGAAAAGAATTAAACAGCTAAAAATACCCAATATGGTCTTTAGTAACCACTCTTCAAAATATCAGAGCCCTGGTATTTGCCTACCGTATTAATAACCTTGTACAAAATATACAATTTAAAATCTTCATATATTAGAGTTACGAATAAGAACATTGTGCGCGATAATTGTGGCTCAGGAAAGTTGCTTTCTAATCCCTTTATATTAAAAATTACGTTCGCTATGATCATATTTTTATTGAATTGATACCAAATAAAAACTTGGCTGAAAATTTAGACGTAAAAACCGTTCCATAGGAAAACAACGAAAACGCGAAATTTGCGCACAGGAAATATGCATTGGGTAATTTGCTCCCAAATCTCTTATTATTGAAAACTAATTTCATTGTGATGGTATTTTTATCGAATTGATTTTAATCAACGACCGAATAAAAACTACGTTATAAATTNGCCGCCATATAAAGCACATCAGGTGTAAATAATCGGATCAGTGAAATCCATTTATTGTTCCAAGAAAGCAGACATAGAATCATAGAGTAAATTATTCTTAATCCGATGATCGAATCAGAGTTGATTTGTTCATGATTCCAAAATAGCCGATATTCAATGCTTGACGGTTTTTGAATCCTAGGACAAGGACCAAGAAGACCAACATATCTCAGATTCAGACTATATTTCACAACTAACCCTGAAATCGATATGGAGGCAGATGCACAAAAACAAAAATCTAATATCAATTTTATTCACCCAAATCCGCCCTTGAAATATAAACTTATGCCAGCGGCGACAGAATAGGTCAAGGGCACGGATAATAATGTAATAGTAAAGGATGTAAATTTGGCAGGATATCATTCAAAGTCAAGTGGATGCTGCAAAACTTACGAAAATGCAGTTGTTATCATGTACGCGTCTTTGTAACGGTGTTGGACTTACGCTGGGTCAGCGAAGAAATTTATTGAAATATCGGTGATGACACCGCGATAATAATCCTGGTAGCAGATTTAGATAGGAGTTAATTCTAAGGCACGACGATAACTGTGATAAAACTTAAATAAAATGGTTATTTAGTCACATAAAAATGGTCCTCAGAAATGGTGTAATACACGTGTCCTTCTTCGTGTAAAAAGTTCAGCTTCTCTCTAATTAGTTTCTCATTGTATTTCGGGAGTTTTTTCGCGATTTCGGTTATGTGGAGTCCTTCAGAGTTGGTACATTGGTTAAGGACCGCTAGAATCTGTTTCGCCGTGTCATCAAGACCAGCGTCGCCGATCAATTCATTCCCTTCAAACGTTTGATTTTTGGGAGGTTTGACAAATGCGGGTTTCATAAAAGTCTCGTTAATTTGAAGCTGAGAATAGAGATATGTACTTTCATTAAATGCAAGTGTGACTGAACGACATCTATGAGATGAAAGGACAATTCGTTCGAATTCTCGAGTGGCACAATAGAAAATGCTACCAGGGTGGGCGGACCAGTATCGTTGGCTTGACGGAGATTGCCCACAACTCTAACGAAACAGTTTTCTCGGCAAAATGAAAACTTGTCATAATCTTGGGTTTTCTATCATAAAATAAACCTACATCCTCAATCCATTTCCTAACGTGAAGCCCTTCATCACTGGTGCCGTCGTGGATGTCGTATTCAAGAAACGTGGAACTCTGTTGTACGGACTTTATGTAACCCACTAACATGATCTATATCATAAAATGATCACTATATGCAAATTGTAGTTATTGCACGTGAAAGTACCTTCAACAGCGCTATATTTTAAGTTCAATATGACGCTAACAGTACAAGGCACAATCTGTTGTTTCTGTTGAGAAACGCGCTATGTTAATATAAATCTTACTCTATCGTTGTTGTGTGGAGAATTTATGCTATCGTTCATTAAACGAGATCACGTTAGTCTCTCTTATGCGCACTCTCACAATTTGCCTCCAATAATTGGAAGAGTGCTCGAGAAAAATCGCTGAAGCCATGACATTTGTTTGGTGTCTTTATAGGTTCACTCTTTGTACTCTCAAAAGAAAGATACCAGATAACCTGCGCGTATTGGTAGTCATATTGTAAGAAGCGGGAATTATCGTGGCGGTAAAAGGTGAAATGCCAAATTCAGGGTTCATGTTGTTTCACAAAAATGAGAAGTCTTAAATGGAGTGACATTTTTCGATTCCAATGATATATATATATATATATATATATGATTTTATAATTTTAGTAAATTAAGCCGAGCCATGATCTTAGGTATTATTCCTAATACTCTCTCAGTGTGGATCGTTTTCTTGGTTGTCCTTATTTCATAAATGTATACGTTCCAGAAATTGTCACTGCTCATTGGTTTCTTGCAAGATCTATAACTCATTTATTTGAAAGACCTTATTCAAATATGTTTATAAGGTTTATTCAGGTTAAATTTTACTGACGAATTGTCTTTTGTGCAATCTGGAAACTATATATATTTACCAAAACTGAAATAAGTAGCCGTGTTTTTTAACACACCGATGATTCCAACATTATGCGGGATTCATAAGCCATCCCAGACTACTCAAATAATGTAGTGGATTGCTTCAGATCCGAAAGCGATTTTAATCCTATAATTTTTTTATTTTAAAAGCGCTCCCAGGACTGTCAACATGCTTTAAGGGTATATAACCTGATCTGATAGCTGAAGCTTTTTTATGGATCAAATATCATGTTTGGCAAAAGGAATGTTGTTTACAAAGAAGCCTCGATGTTAATCTATTCTTGTTTTAATTAAGTGATGATTGAAAAGATCTTTGACAAAGACCTTTGGTTGGTTTTCAAGAAAATATAGACCGCATAGTATTTCTTTTTTAAATTCATCTATTCTGGCGGGTTCCGCAAGATAGTGATGCGTTTATTTTTACCAATAACCTTAAATTCATTCCGAATTCGAAGAAAGGACTATATAAACTAAAATATATTCAAATATAAACTTATATACCACAAGTAACGATCGTTTGTATATTCGATCGTTCTTCATTTAAGTGTGACTGTATCAATGTGCCAACAATTTTTGACAAAAATCGTGGATTTTGATCAAAGTATGCTCTTATTTTCTCCTCCTGGATATCATTTGAACGCTACATTCACTTTAATCGTGTTTTTGGCCCCCGAAAACAGTCGTTTTATTCTCAGTTGTATTGTACTCATACTCTGGATGTGATAGAGACGCTGGAATAAGTTTTAAAGAATTTCTGTTCCATTATATGGATGAAAATTATCCAACCTCTTCTTTATCACCTTCTACATTTCAAATATCACTTTCGTTTGTCCTGGAACCTCTGACTCGGAACTTTGCATACTTTGAATAAAAACATTGGCACTATCAAAATTCAATTAGCTATAATTATGGATTAATATGTGTCACTTTTATCAACTAATATCTCTCTCAATCGGCCATTGTATGATGTAGACTCCGAAGCAAATTCATTTGGGGACATGTTTGAATTATCTGACAATGTTCTCAACAAATATGATATTAATGTGTCCTGAGATTATTTTGTTGACTCAAGCAATTCGAATTAACATATCCGTGTTTCTGGACAGTTTTCCGATATCTACGTGGCTCTGCGTTATCCGAGTTCAATCACTAAAATATCCTAACTTTGTTCCATCGTCAGTTCTAACAATCTCAGATTTGTGTTTTTGAATATATTTCCCGAATCTACATCTCGTAATAACCCAATGCCTCGCCATCAACTGGATTTCACTCTTTAATAGTACCTATGATCATCTTGAAGCAGTTTTCTTTGGGCCATGATACCATTGTGATGGATAATAATTACAAGTTTACATTGCGAAGAACTATTTAATATGAAATATAAAATACCTTAAATTGAATGACATCGCACTCATTTAAGAAGCCCATTGTTTTTTTATAACATGATCCACATATTTACCGTCACAGAATTCTACTCATTACTGATAATTTTCATTTACCATGACCTCATGAATGTTTGAGACAATTTGGTAAGTATAGGAAATGACATTGTCGTATTGTGTAATATTTGTGCATTTCAAAGAGCTGGATCGAGTTTTTAAGGTTATGTTTTGGTAAATGAATAAAATTTTACCCTTAACGTTTCTGATAATCAAAACCTAGATCCACATAAAATCTATGAACTTTTTTCCCGGTTTGTATAGTATATACGCTTGGGTGTGAGATCTATAAAAGGGTAGGACATAAAAATATCCCATGTTGATTCAAAGAGGTTCAAATATTGTAAACTATTAACATTGGAAAGGTAATTCAAATCATGTTAATTGAAGTCTAGGCTTTTATAGTTCCAAATTACCGTTCGTATGGGATCCTGATTTTTACAAAGAAAATCGCAAAGCGTGGTCAATAGTCTTTGAGAGTGTTTAAATTGTATCAGATAAAATTTTGTTGTCTATTCTACAAGTATTAAGGTTCTCAAAAATTTCTTGAAATGATCACATCTGACTATAATCTGCCGAAAGTTGAATTTGAGAACGATATTACTAATAGGACTGCTTATTATTAAAAGGTACATCATAAAAACAGTTACTATTCTTATTGCATTAAGTTCTCTGCGTTATATACCTCTCAAGTGGATAGTTCCCTATTTTAATCAATTATTAATCCTATAAATTTGTAGTGTGCCCCTTTCTGCAGTCTCGCATTTTCAAAATGTACTCCTTACTACTGTTTAACCATTATGTGATTCGATCCAGCAATTTACTACTCAGTTGTGGGCTTAGCTTTGTGGTGTCATGTGGTATTTTAATTAGATATAAGAGGATATTTCCCCGACTGTGAAATTTGAAAAAATCCGTTACAAGATCTAAAATTTCTTTACATGGTTCTCAGGTTGCTTGTGATCATTCAGATTTGTAATTTGAATTAGACCAGTTTTAAGTTTGAAAATTTACTGAAACTCTCTTGGGTAGGATCTAGGAGTTGTTCTAGAAATGTATCACCCTTATGGAAAAAATTTCTTCCATATTCATACAATTTATTATTTGAATACTGTGAACATATATAGGTTAATGAGTTGGGAGAGGTACTATGAATGAATAATCATGAATAATTTGGCGGCGATTTCAGATCCTAAGTTTAACCTCCTGGATCAGGTTAAACATCTCATCGACATACTCAACCCTTCTCTTCATCAACGTAATTCGAATGACACGTGAAAATTTGAAGACAGTAAATATTTTCAAATCGTCTGAGATATATTCCATGGAATGACGTAATTTGACAACTAGGTATTAAATTAATGACAATTTCAAACGTTTCACTCTTAATCTACCACCCAAAGCACTATCGTGGAATAAATATTTTTCGAATCTACTATTAGTGTTTCTGAGTGATTGCTTTTGCTTCTCTGGCTCATAATCATAAGGCAATAAAAAAATTTTACTTCTATTTCGCTTTTCGGACCTTTTATCTGGATTCATTCTCATTAACGGACAATCAGCTTTATTAAACCATCTTCCTATTTTTTGGGAATAAGAAGCATGTCTCTGTATTCAAAAATGACTATACAATAAAACTAAACTGAAATGAGAGTTAAAAATTAACAGGACCCATTTGTCCTTCTTTTAATCTTGAACGGGTAATATTTTTTTGGGCTACTATAAAACTCGGGGTTTAAACGATTGTAAGTTTAGGAAGATTTCAAAATCGAGTGTCTATGACACTAAGTTGTCTCCGGCCTGTACGGAAGTTCGGCTGTCCGATATTAAAGAAATTTTTTGCCGCTGTGCCCTGTAAAGGTTTAAATTCTACTTATCTTTAAGGGGTGTCAATATGGTTTCTGATTACAATACATCTGAATTGTTAGTATCTGACTACAGAAGCTGAAACGTTGAAAACTAATCTGAAAGATAGATTGTGCAAATGATCAATCCTTCGCTTAATTTTAATAGAGGTTTCCTTACCATTAGCACCATGTCCAAATCTAAAAATGGCGCGCGTTTCTGGTTTCTAGAATTTTACCATGTTCATGAGAGGTCTTTGATCAATAGTATGATGAACTCAAACAGGTGTTTCATCGATTTTTTTCTATTCGAACACAATTACGACTGAATACATCTGGATCGGTCCAAATAGATGTTAAATACAGCCAAATCCTTTTGGTTAACATTTTCTACAATGAAGCGTCATAATACGAGACATCTGGTTCAATAAATCAATGCCGGACGAATCGGTCAGTTGTTCAAATAGTTTCTTCTTGGGTAGAATCCTATAGCAATCAGTTAAACAATACACAGTGGACACGAGTCCGAGTACGAGTTCGACGATACCCTTCTTGAGAAGATGTCATTATGTCGTACAGGCTTGATGTGAATGATGAGTCATAATTATTTTTTCATGATAAACATTCTTTTTTCTTGACCAGAGTTTTATCATCGATTTTCTCGAGTTCCAAAATTTGTAGGTTTGGATCTTATATCTTCCTGAAACTCAAATACGGGTAATGTTTGAGAATTTCATGCTTATCGTCATTTACCAACATGATACCAGGTATGGTTTAAAATGATGTTCATACACCTGTTTGCTGCTTGTTATGAAATAATCTGGACGAACTCTGCTCATAAATCGACAAATTCCAAGTATTGTTCAGGTTTTACGAGTTTACCTAAACTAGGTTTTGTGATAAAAGGTACTTTGAGAATCTTCCTTAATCCTGTGACATTTAAGGACCTTCTGATCATAATCTCCAACTTCTGAACTCTATTCAGAGAGCAAGAGAAAATGTAATGGGCTTCAAAACCATGAAGTTCAAAATTAGGTACTAAAATTCGTGAGTCTAACATGTATTAATGATCACTTGATAGATGTATACATAAAAAAGAGTATTCTAAACAATATGAATATTTTTAGCTCATGTGGATTAAGCTACAGAAATATTTATCAGAATATCTGGAAGCAGTGGAGGTGAGAGTTCATGTGTAACACCAATTCTAGAACAAAAAAATATTGAGTCCTCTCTAGATTATCCCGAATTATGAAACATCTAGTAATCGTTCCTGGATTATCACTTTTTTTGATTTTAAATCTACTACAATCCTTTGTGATTCCCGACGGAAGATGACTGAGGTTTTTAGATTTTTTTTAATTTATATATTAGCTAAGTTTCTAATTTTCTAATGAACAAACAGACGAATTTTGATCATACATACTCTTAGGATTGCAGATTTGAATAAATGCCACCTTACTTAAAAAATAGACTAAACCATTTCCCGACCAAAAGCACTTAGGGCCTCAGTCAAAATTGCGATTTTTCATTCATGACCACTTATGATTTATTCATCGTTCCGTAGGGCTCATTCAAAATGCCTATCAATAAAATTGAATTCAAAAAAGCGTCATTAGGTTTCAAAAATTAATTTAATAAAATATAAATGTTCTTTTTGTAACGCTTGGGTAACAAAGCGCGTTGATTCGTTGATCAATCAAGTGTAATCTTGATCGAAATTTGGCTTGATGCTTGGCAATAGTTGATTCTAAAGAGTTTGTTGAGTAAATAGCCATTTATGAGGCCTTGTTTTAATGTTACAGTTCCAAAAAGGCAGCTCGATTGGACTGAGCCATGGAGAATAGGATCTAAAAATCTATTTCGTGATCTCTTGATTCTATTATGCCATGGATCTCTCTGTTCAATGATGGAATCGAACATTCACCATTACAAATACCTTTGGGTTATTTGACAAATGGACAAGTGCTTGTAGAATAAATCTCATTTATTGTTTAATTGTGACACTGCTAGCATACCAGAGAATAGGTTGCTTCATTCTCATTCCCTTCTCATTAAATATTTTTAATTTGAATAGCCAGTAAATGAAACGGTTTTGCAATGAGAAAATGTGTTTTAACCTTTCAAATTAGTCCTGAGAAATAATATAATCAAGGGGTCATTATACAGATTTTTGGCATACTATTCTCCACGGCTCAATCCATTCGAGATGTTTTTTCTAACTTGAAGAATATAACAAAGTCTAATATAGCTATTTACAATGGAAACTCTTTGCAATCAACTAATACCACGATATCAAGGCCAATATTGCAGTGGATGGATCCAATAATTAAAAATCTGCTTCCTAGTCGTTAAAAATAGAATAGTTTTCGGGTATTTGTGGTATGGGACCAACGCCATTTTTGAATTTTATAATATAATTTCATTTAATTTGTACTTCGTTGGGTCTCGAAAAATTACACTGCTTCGAAAATTTTAAAATAACCACTTTCATTTTTGCATATTTCATGTAAAATTCCCCAACAGCTTTGCCCACCTGTAAGATGTATCCGAAAATTAGATCAAATAATTTAAAAAAATTTACATAATTACATTTTTATTGACTTATCATTCGTATATTTACACCTCTTGCTCATCGAAATTAAAACAACTTTGTAGAAACATAAATAGCACTGAATTTACATGAAAAATACACGGAAAATAAAAGTCATTATTTTCAAAATTCCTAAACAGTGGAAGTTGCCGGGACACATTGAAGTAAGAATCATGTGAAATTAGTTGATAAAAATCAAAGATAGTGTTGGTTATATACTAAACTTAAACCCATTTATCAATTTTCCAATATTTTTTTGAAACGTAATGCCTCTTTTTGAATTCGTTTTTCATTTAAAAACATCGGCCTTTTGAGTGAGTCCATCGGTACATTTGGTCGGAAAATGGTGTAATACAATATTCCTGCCCCGTCAAATATCGTTATACTTGAGATCATTTACTCGTTAGACTTAACATAGATAATATAGGTCCTAATTTACATTTATTCAGAGATAACTCTCAACAACACCATTTTGTTGATTCTCGGAAGTCCGAGTGTAATTATATCATTTTCATAATATATTCGATTTAGAAACTTTGAAAACAATTATGTGAACGTTTAAGATAAAAGAGCATTCTCCCCACTGTTAAGCGCTTTGAAATGGAACACTTGCCACTAATTCTCGCATTTAAATATTATTTCCATCAAATCAAAGACCATCCTTCAAGCTAACTCAAATATTTACCACGTTATGCATATTGGCTAAACAATCAGTATATTTAGAAACATTAAAGTTGGCACAATGAGCGATTTTCCTGAATAACATTGACAAAAATTTTCCGAAACTAACACTAATGAAATTGGTTTCCGAGTAAAAATACTTAAACAAATCAAATTCCTTATTAAGCCATAACAATTTATCGGTTTATTAGAATTTTAAGAAAAGTAAAAAAATACATGAATATATTTTCCAGATAATATATTATCATCTAATTAGACATGATTAATTTCGACTCAAGAAAAGTAATTCGAGCTTGAAACCACAATGTAACATTCAAAATTCATCCGAGAACACCATGATGAACAAATTAGAGACCTGAATTTCCGGCATCAAGGAAATGTTTTGTTAATTCATGTGCCAAGTGCAACAGATGTGTTTAGTTAATGTATGATGAGAGGCGTTTGATATATCCTAGGGCAGGGAGGACTGTTAAGTGGATGGAGTCCAATTAATACCTTTTGACACAAAAGCGAGGGCGAGTTAAATAAGGCAAATCAATAATAAGCAGTTGATTAGTGTTTAATTAATTAATAAAGCTTTGCTATAAAAACGCAAAAATTATTTCATTATTCTTTAAGTTTAACAATAAAGAATGATCAGAGGGGTCGACCCAATGTATGAAACATATTTAGTGAATTAATTAATTGTAAAATAATAAATTTGAATAATGCAGTTAAATATTACGGGTCAGAAATTTTGATGGATGTTCCTTCTGTTCCTCATCACAAATAACATCATTTTACCCTTGTAAATCTGACGAAAGAGACTTAATCAGATGAGGTCGGGATTAAATAATAATGATGCCGGGTAGCTTCTCATACATATTATGTGTTGAAATGCGAAGTGTCTCACTAAACCAATTATGAGTTTAGTCGCGTAACATTCATTTAGACTTCATAAACAAGTTTGACTGAATAAATTCAAGACGTTGAGAGCCGGATTAAGAACAAGTGAAGGTCGTATCAGGCCCTCAGGCTGGAGATTTCCCATCCGTACTTATGTCATCCTTGAAATCTACGTCAGAATGATTTGAAATATATTTACGCATTCTCCTTTATTAAATAAAACCGAGTAAAAAATTTATTATGAATGTGCTAAACTGTTTTTTATGAATATATTAGTTCTAAAAATTTGCACCACTGCCTGATCAAATCTGAATTAAATCCCACCCCAAAAGCTTAATCTTTATCATTTTTAGACACATCAAAGATTTTTTCCTCTTTTAACTTCTTTGAGAGAGTAAGGCAGTACATAACCAAATTTGATATCGTTCTCTAAGTGTCCTAGAGTCTATAAATTCTAAAATTAATGCAAAATACGATATTTTTTTCTAGACATCAAAGCCAAAATATTAAAGATTAAATGGATAGGATTTGGATGTTTATTCACACCTAGAGCAACAAAAAAAAGGTGCCTTGTCAGATTCTTGAAATAGAACCAGGCCTGAAGAAACAAATTGAAGTTGTGCTCGTTCCTAAATTAAGAGATTTGAAATTTCTCAGAATTTGTTTCTTCTGATGTATAAATTATCGGAAAAATTACTTACGAAGGGAAAACGTGAACAATTTTTTGATATAAGAGATCAAATCCAAGCCCCTGAAATTCGCATTCGGAACCAAGACGACAGATATGGTAGAATGGATTCAAAATCTGAAAATTAACACCGATGACGAAGCAAGCAAATCGTTCAGTAAAGTGTAGTCATGAAAGTGAAATCCGTTTCATATATAAAACTGTATATTCAAGAAGAATCGGTGAGTCGTACACTACTGCATGGTAAAATGGTTTTAAATTATCTGATTTCATTTACAATGATGTATTTGAAAAAATTCATAATATTTTGGAGGTAGAATGGGTAAAGCCCGCAGTTAATGACGTCATTATTTAGGAAAATATTAAAAAATTGATTAAGCAGCAAAAATCTTCATATCTTTCGACAATGATATCTACTAGTAACCAGAAATTGATTTCAAGATGCTGAATCGATCAAAGAAGACTCGAAAAAGCAATTTGATGAGCTTTCAAACGAAATAAAATATGATTTAGTGGCGTTCTTTGAAAACGAAGTGAGATGGCTGTTAATTAGGCTATTTACCATGAAATTTTGTTAGATTATCTTAAAAATCTCGAAAGTTACCATCGAAAAATGAATGATGTACTGCATATGGTTACTGAAAGAATGTCTCAGAAGTATTTCATGGTTTCTATTAGCCAAAATATAATGATCGGGAAAACGAATCATGGTTATTCTGGGACGAAAACTGAGAGAGTTCCTGAAAAAAGTCAAGAAAACTTAGAGTCACTTGAAAAAAAATCAATATCTATGAAAAATGCACTAAAACTACCAACCATCCCAAAATTACCTGATAAAGTTTCACCAACTCCGCAACCACCGCCAAAACCCACGACTACACCTCCTATCCCTCCCAAACTTCCTGATAAAATTCCACCAGCTCCTAAACTACCAACTAAATCATTAGATACCCCAAAATGCCCTGAAAAAATTCAACAGAGTCCAAAACCACCACCTAAACCAATAGAGATCCCAAAACGGCCCGAGATTCCTCCATTTCCTCCTTTACTCCCAAATAAAACTCCAGATATCCTAAAACGATTTGAACAAAACTTGGAACAGCCGAAAGAGGAAATTCCCAACATGATTTCAAATGACTTAAAAACCCCTGAAATTAGAAGACCTCAAGAAAAAATAGCATCCGTTTCAGACAATCCAAACCAAAACCAGGAACCACCGCAATTATCAAATGTGGAAAGAATTAAAGCTGATCTTATGTTAAAGTTTTCGAACCCAGTTTTTCCAAAAGCCTATCAGAAAGACACGAACACAAATCAGGCATCTGAGGTCTCAAAGACTCCCCAACCACAATATCAGTCCCAGGTAAATTGACAACTATATTGCAGAATGAATCATCGGTGAAACCTATTCCACCTCCAAAACTTAGCCGATCAACCCAGAAACCTGATTTTGGTTATCAAAGAGAACAAGACATGCCCTCGTTTAGAAACTCTGAAGGTTATTGTTCTTCACGTGACAACAAACATGAGGGTACATCAGCAAAATCGGTCGATCGTGAATCCTCGATGGAACCTACAAAGGTTTCCACAGAGCCCTCTTCTTCTCCCAAAGTTTTAGATTCCAAACATGATTCGGGTGCGTACGATCGGAACCAGATTGAATATAGGGCTTCAAACGTGATGAAAAAATATTCCATCGACCAACGTGTAGGGAGTAGAGGTTCAAGACGAAGCATAGAAAACGAATGGTGCCAAAATAGGGCTGAAAATACAGAGGGTAAAACCATAAATAATTATCGAGGTTCCACAACTCATTTCAACCAGTCTTCTAAATACTCAGATCCAGAAAGTAAATCATTCGAGGAAAAACGGATTGGAATCCAAAAAATATTACAGGGTCTGGGGGCATCGAGGAAGAGCTTAAAACGCGAGGAAATAGATCCAGATGCTCCATTGACTGTGATCCAAGAATTTGTAGCTCTATATGATTTTAAAGCAGGTATGAGTTTCAGATTGATTGATCAGAAAAAGAAGAAGATTTGTCTTTTAGAAAAGGAGAGAAAATATACATGCTAAAGGATGTTGATGACAATTGGGGATTCGGCTTTACATATGATGAGTCGTTGGGCATTTTCCCAAAGTGCTTCGTCAGGGCCCTTGATACA
Source organism: Thelohanellus kitauei (assembly GCA_000827895.1). Taxonomy (NCBI): domain Eukaryota; kingdom Metazoa; phylum Cnidaria; class Myxozoa; order Bivalvulida; family Myxobolidae; genus Thelohanellus; species Thelohanellus kitauei. The sequence goes on along the minus strand of JWZT01002856.1, from coordinate 96,369 downwards.
AAACCCACAAACGATATACATTTTGAAATACGTTAAATTTGTTTTAAATCAAAATTATACCTTCTTACAACATCATTTTATTCGCCAAAAAAACTTAATGCTTCTATTTTCATCTATCTGAGATTTCCCATTTCAACAATGATCCTTGTCTTATTTGAAAGGGAGATCGCTAATTTAGATCAGTGTCAAGATTCTCTAATGCCACTATATTTTATAATCATTCTATTTCGACGCTTCTCCAATTCAACCAACTCCGTTTAAGTGCATGCCCTCATTCGGTCCGGCTTGCACGTTGCTATGTATATTGACTTTGGATATCTACCCACTCATGTTAAGTGAACGCTTTTGTCCAGTCCCGAGATTTTGCACTTAACCGGAGTTGACTGTATTCCACTTTTCCAAAGGCGAGATAACTTCCGCCCGGGAGTCGCATGACAATATCAATGGCACCCTATGCGAGCCGAATAATTTGCCAATGCTGATACAGCGCGCTCATGAGCATAGAAACATCGTTGCTTGATCTATTATTGCCTCTTATTGGTAGTCGCAAAACTGTTATTTCCTTTATTTTTGAATTCAACATTCGCAAAATGACCTGCGCCTTTATAAAGAACCTTCATTCGTAATCGTGACCCCCCTCGGTTAAAAAAAAGTTTTGTGAGCGCCTTTTAGATGATAATGCATTTCCACTAACCGAAAACCGGTTATGTTATGGACCACTCCTAACCTATCTATAGGTTGGCTGGGGTGTCTAGTTATTTTATTTTTAAATTCTTGATGACAAATTTATCCATCTCTCTTTGTGGATAAAATCTTGAATTATTGAATATTTGTTGTTTAAATGTTTGAAATTTCCAGATTAAGTAATCCTGATATTTACGAGATTGGTACTTCTGTTTGATTTGGTCTGAATTATGAATAGGACTATAAATTCTGATGTGAAAAAAAGCGAATATCATTTTGGCAATTTTTACGTGGTGTCGATGATTTGATTTCATATTGCCGCGCTGTTCTATTCCCTTTTCCCGAACTGAATTTGTTTCCTCTTGCACGTCTAGTTTCAAAGAAAATCAAGAACACACCAAGTCCGAATGGTGATAATTTCTGTTAATTGAAACTCAAAGCGTATATAAATTCCAGTTTTTACTTTGTGAAAAATATAGGGAAAAATTTCTTTGACCACCATTTTAAACAAAAAGTGATTTTAAAGCAATACAAACGAGATCTTGTGAATAAATTTCAACTAGTGTGATCTTAAGCTAAATTTTGAATTATTTGAGCTATATAAAAGGTATTAGTGATCGCAAATTAACCAATAGTATCACTTCATATTAATTCCTATGGTTCCATGATTTCCTAAATCTTTGATATATGACCACAGAAGGATTCAGATTCAATCAATTTTAAGTGCTAAGGTGCCTAAGAATCCTTTTTATGTTTCATCTGAACAATAGTATTTAAAACACAACAAATACAATGTAAAAGAATCATCGAGCAAAATCAGAAGTGCACATATTGCATCATGATCACAACCCAGTTCATGAACACCAAAGTAATGATAACTGCAGAATAAGAGTAAATTATTTCACTTATCAAATGTTTCTTTCAAAAATCTAATTTAATAGCTATTATTTTTGGTCAATTAATCTTACTGCGATCGTCACACAAAATCAAGTCAAAATCCTTTAAATAGCAAATAAATGAACGGTACACCTTTTTTTGACAAGATCCATGGGTCTGTATCACTTGATTAATACAGGGTTTTGAGGTCTGTTTCGTCTTTTGAAAGTTCAATTTCGTCCTTTCATTTTTTTCATTTAGTTTTTAGTTTCACAGTTAGAACTTCATTTAAACTGGATAAAACCCAAAATTTTGGGTTGGGGAAAGTTGAAAAATTTTCAGTCAGCCTCCATACGTTGAATTTGGTGTTGCGGTTTGTTAATACATAGTTTTTGATGTGGGAAATAAATTAAAAAACTATGGCATACGAGGCTTGTTTTAATTTTGGAAGAATTTTTCGAATCTGGGATTTTTCCAATTATAAGCCTCCTAAATATGAAGTTTACACCAATTCAGGTTTTTAAAACGTCGAAAAAAAACAATTTTCCTTCTTACTAGTATCTCATAATCTAAGATTTGATTAAGAAACTTTCCTGAGTCAATCTCTCGTTGACGCTAAGATCAAAGGTAGTTTATTGGCCAGTAAGGACATGTATCGATGTGATTTCTAGAAGGAAAATATTGAAAGAATTGAACTTAATTCTTATTCATTCGGCAACTCATTATTTATATTTTTACTCGAGTATGGTGGCTGCTCTACAGATTGCTGCTTCAATACAAGCGATAAACTACAAAATATTTTTTCATGAATCCTTTCTAAATTGGTTTTGAGTTCTGTTAATACAATATGAATTGATCTGAAACAAAGAAGTGTTAGAAATGGGGAGTCGTTTATTTCACTACTCAGGTTTGGACATAATTTTGATATATTTAAGATCGTGTGAAAAGAACACTATGTTATCACTCTAAGTTCAGATATTACAAGGTATTAATGTGGAGAGAAGCCCCTTTCTATTCCACATTAACTATAATGACTCTAACCTGAAGGAACTCTAGATAAAGGCTTATAGTGAATGTTGTTATATAGTTTCAAGCTACAAAATCCGAATTTACGGGTATCAAATAACCGGGAACGTAATGGGTAAATCTTTTATATGGGCAAAAATGTTCGTTGTTGATCCCATTTGGGAATATCATAAATACATGAATCTTCCGATATATCACCTAGTAATTTATCAGAAATTGCTGATTAAAATGCTTAAAAATATACCTGCTGATCTGTTAAGGAGATGATAAATAGTTGAAAAGTTATGACTGGAAGAGTGAGCCCGAAAATTGGACACTTACATATTCGACTGACTCTCAAACAAGCAAGAGATACGCCATTTTCGATTAAGAACGCGTCTCTGGCCCGTCGGATGAATTCAGGATGGTTCGAGGAAAAACTATAAAAAATAATAATCGAATGTCTAAATTAAAGCGTACTTGTTTTGGAATTGGTTTAACTCCAAAAAAATTGCACTCACAATAAAAAACATGTATAGAAGAATTAGAATGATGGAATTCCATGCATTGAGGCGCCATTTAAACAAAAACAGCAAAAACCACATGATAATCACGCTGATAATACATATTCCACATGAGTACAACATAGACAAACTGGAGATTTCAATCCTAGAATTCAACAAAGAAGTGCCAATTAATTCTCGATAAATTATGGCCATGATCCAGGGCAGGCCAAGTCCCATCAGAACATCAAATATATTACTACCCAAACTGTGGCAAACGGCCATATTTCCATATCCCTTTCGCACAACTATCAGGCTTGTTATGGTGTCAGGTATACTGGTGCCAAATGCCACAAACGTGATTCCTATGATAGACTCAGGGATGTTGTAATTGTGGGCAATTATGACGATCATCCAGATCAAAATGTAGGTCAGGACTCCGATCCATATAATCGAAACGATAAAGCAAATCAAGCACATACACAAGGTCCGTCCAGGGTGTTTGTTGTTATTGTACTTAAAAGACAATGGCATGGTGAGGGAAAAGACCACACGGATTGGTAGTAATAAAATTTTGATGTATATCTCATAAAAAATGCACCCAAGAGGGCGAGAAGCTTTTTCTTTGCGGTCCATTGATATCATGGGTGCTTCTTGGAATATCTCGATGGATGGACTGATGGTAGGAGGTTTTTCTTGGAATTGGGTGACACCTAAAACGTTTTTGATGGCTTCATCGTTGTAAATTATGAAAATATAAATAGAATAATAAAATATCAGGAGAAAGGCCTCAAACCTGGTAATAAAAAGTGGTACCAGTCTATATAACCATCAACCAATATAAAAAAGAGTAAAAATAGGCTTGTTATGTACATGCAGGCGTCCCTAGTAATCGGCCACCAATCCAGCATCAGTTCCATCTGTGTAAGAAAGAAATACCTTAATAGAAACCAGTCCACATAACCCAATGACTAGCAGCACATTCAGGACTGACGACCCAAGTATGGTGCCCGTACCAATGTCGCCCTTGGTAGCAAATACACCTGTAAAAGTTATTAATTACCTACAAGTGCCACCCAGAGTTCAGGCATACTTCCTCCGATAGCCATGAGCGTGGCTCCTGCTACATCCGACCTCATGTTCAATTTTATACTCAAATATTCGAGTGATGGAACGAAGTAGTTTTCACACAATATAGCGATCGCGGTAAAAATATAAATGGATACCACGAAATGGATAATAGATATGAGACGAGGGTATTGGGAGTCAGAAAAAATATCTTTTGGAAATTCGGCAATGGAATTATGTAAAGTTTGATTGGAAACGCCATTTCCCGGGTCTTCTGTGGTATGCGTTTTTATTAGGCGACAGAAAATAAACACGAGAATGGATCTTGGATTAATGACCATCTTATAGGTTCATAATTGCGTGCAGGTAACACGCCAATTCTACAGGTTCCAAAACGTATTATGTTAACATTATTGAATGCATATATCCCGATTTTAACTTATTAAATTGGGTTAGCAAACCAGCCATCAATGCGGTTTTCGAATAAAAGCAGCCGTTCGCTGTTGAATCTCATGGTATCTAAACACCATATCAGAGTTCTGGGTTGCTTATTTTTGTGGATCAAAAATTTCAGGTTTAAAAACCGGCAAGCTTATTCCCTTTTGGCAAAGGAGAAGTCTAAATTCAACAGTACTCAGTGTCTGGACTGCAATCACTAAATAAAGATAGGATGTGCAAAGAAGATTGACAATAACTCAATATATTCAAATAAAATTGAGCTGTAATTGGATTTCGATTAATATTCCCAAGCGCGCGATTTTTTTATCTCTCTATAGCTGATGGATATTTTATTTCAGTTTGGTAATAGAGAAACTTTTTTTGGCCGTGTGATGTGAATTTGAGGTTAGGATGACACAAAGCAATTGAAAAATCACGAAGCATAACATCATCAAATCTTATATTGATTTTCAATCCGAATATTTGGGACAAATACTCAAGGCGCTTTTAGAGAACGGATTCGGGTTTCCATCCCGCTGGTATGACATACATGGAGCAAGAATAGCGGGCTCAAACTTGGCCATTTCTGATATGATCAAAGTATCTAATTATAAACGACTTTGAATACTGGGAGAGCTAAATTTCCGTAATACGTTTTCGTTTGCCACTTCGAGAACGCTGGTTAATCAAATAGTTGTTATGATCCAAGATAAACTGATCCCAGATGGATAATCTAGAGGGGAAAAGGTGCGATAGCGAATAAAAAGATATGAGATACTGTTTGAGCTCGAGATATAGTCGACCATAGAAAATTCTATCTTCATCACTCCTATTAAAAGCCATCAATAACTGGTTAAGTGTTTTCTTTAATGATTAACGAACTGGTAATTTCTTGTGCCCTTGAGTGCATCATGTTTATCTTGAGCTGGTTGTGAGATGAATGATCTTCGAAGACAGAAAATACAACACTCCTGGCTATCAAAAACAGGGAAGATGTGACAAAAATCGTTTGATAACTCAAAATTCTTAAGCCATGCATTGGGGTCACCAACATCTAATCTGTGAGTACGGATGCACTCAATTTCGAACACACTTGATAAGCATACAACGTTTTCATTATTCCCAAACGAAATATTAGTATTGAATGAATATAATAATTCACGGATGCACAAAACTGATCGAGGTTATGTTTTAATAGTAAGCTAAAATGTTCCTATGAAAACTTTTGAAATTATTGTTTGGTATGGTCCAATTTTCGATAGTCCACTCGTACCCATTCAAATCACTGAGGATGACTTGAAACAGCCACACTTTGATTAATATTGCAACAATCATGAACTAATTAGTCTTTCCCTCCCCATTGATCGACAAAGAAATTATGGGAGGACATCTATGTTCAATGATTGCATCCTCCTTCCCCAAGATTTGTTGATTCAGAAACGAGACGATAATCTCCAGTGAGAAGAATCCAAGCGAAGATAATGAACTTATATTGAAGTTGAGTATCTACCCATTGAACTCGAATCCATATATTCATCTAGAATAGTAAAAAATTCGACGACTGGAACTGGGTAAGGATCTTGTAGGGTTTATTTGGCCGGGCCTTTTGAAATATTCTTTGCACGCTTTAGTCATCAGAAGTTCTGATTTGTCGCATGATATCGTTTACGCATGTTCGGAGTTCTGCTATGGTGCCTCAAATAGGTCTGATAAAGTCCAAAAATCATTCCCTGCCATCTCTTTGCGTAGATAGTCTAGAAATTTTTGTAAAGTATTCCCTCATGAAAGACCTATCTCAAAATATGCAAAATGGAGCCAGAAATTAACGAAGCTTCTTGTGAGTCATAACCTTAATTTGAGGGGCTGGACCTTACGTGATATACGAGGACGGTTCAAAAAGCACAGATTTGAGAGATATAATTAAGTATATAGCGAAAACTGTAATTTTTATTATTATTCAGGCTGAAAGAGAAATTTCACTGGAGGAAAGGGCTATCATGTCCCATATTGATTCTATCTTGAAGCCTTACTTGGTTTTCTTGTTAATAACATAGGTTGATTTTCTATATGATCGGCACTGGGATACCGTTTCCAGGGATCTTAATTTTGGTTTATTTCCACTGAGTTACATTCGAAACAAGTTATTTCGGAGTAATTATCGTAAGAAATATCCTTCAAGGGTCATAGTATTTCAAACTATTACAGATTATAAGCGAAATTTGCTCAATTATCCATCAAATGTCAGATTATCTCGGTGACCGGTCATACTTTTCAGAATGTGGCAAGTAAAACGTTTTTAAAGCAGGCCAAACATCATTGACGCCAAAGTGTTTGCTATTACTGCCCTTATTATTGCATTGGGCAAAGATTCGCGAGACAGTGTTGTTGACATGATAATGAATCGCGAAAATCTCATGAGACACTACAAGTTGATGACACCGTTTGTCGTCAAAGGTTTGATTTTGGTAATTGAGAACAAATACCCCACACAGTTAATACGAATTTCTATAACACGAACGTTTTCTTAGCGTGCCTTTTTTTTACTATTATTGGACTCAATTTAGGATTATACTACTCAAAAACATCATTATAGGTATATAGTCAGTTCAAATATTTTATTATCTTTCCTAATAGCTCTTTGATCTTCGTTGTGTCTTTTTTTTCGAATTCCATATTCACTGATAATGAGTCTACTTTACCTTGGATAAGCTTTTCTTTTAGATCCATCCTGGAAAACTCTTTTTCTTCACTTGTTTGGTTTTCTAAATCAAGAGTGATAAATGTTTATCGTGTTAAAGTCTTAGAATATTAATCCGATGTTTATTTCGCCACCAGGACTGCTTCTCTGGTGCTAACCGAAAATCGAGTAAAATTTTCCTAACATTGATTCATAGAAGTTGAGCAGAAAACATCGATAAATTGAATCAGCAGACAAGATTATCATTATTTATTTTATAAACTATTTATGACTGCTATAGTCACAGTTGCTATAGCGTAAATCGCTAATGTTTGGAATTTCAACAAATAGTTTAACTTATTTTACCATAAATGTACCCATTTAACCATCAGGCACTTTGTTTAGATAATCATTATATCTAGTGGTCGGTTGATGAATGAATCATTTTATCTGGAAAAGTTTCAGAATAAGCTGTTCTGATGCAAACAATATTTCTGACAACTGTTATTTTTTTCGTACATCACAGAAAGCTTCGGTTTTTTTAAGTGAAGATGGTTTAAAGGTTTGATTTAAATCAAAGGTATTCGAATATTTAGCTATTGAAGTCATGAAGTAATTGATGAATTTCTTTAAGCACAGTTTGTAATATGAAATAATTGTTCTTGGCAAGTGATGCTTTATCTTCAATTATGCACCGCCAATTTTCTGAAATTCGAATAATTATTGGCAAAAAGTGGACAAATAGCACATCCTCCAAACACAACGTCAACATATGTAAAGTTTTTTTTCTTAAAATCTGAGTAGAAAGTAGAGAAATGATTTAAAAAAAATGATAATTCAAGAGGTTACTAGTTGGTTTTTTAAATAGAATATAACCATTATCTAGAAGATGGTGCCTGGTTTGAGTCAAGATTTCATATATATTGAAGTTCATTGAATGACTAGATTCCAGGTTGGATGTAAAGATGTAACATCTTTCTATTTACATTTTCTTGTTGTTCACTTGTACAATTATTTAAAGAGTAAATCCCGTGATCGATAAATGAAGACCGAATGATTGACGCATACTGGGTCGCAAATGATCACTATTTTTGATAATAATCATCCTGGGTGGTGTAGAGTATATGCGCCATAGCCAACCTCTGTGGTAGGTTTCGGGTCACATCATATTTCATGATTCAACTTTATAACAAAATAATCGCTTCCAATAAAATACAACGTTGACAATTGGGGTCTGAAAAATCGTTTTGTGGTTGAAAAAAATATATTTGTGGGTCTTCCAATGCCTTTTATTTATTGTTGAACCGTTTTTGTAAGTTTTGTTTAAATGAACAGAATTTTAAAGGTATAGAGGCCCACGATTACTAGCCACTGTATTTTCCCAATTAATGTTACTGAAACGAGTCTCTTTATATTTTGTGAAACGACAGCCATTCTTGGCACCAGTCATATGATAATATATTTCATGACTAACCAAAACAAAATTCTTGCTCGTATAGTCGGCCTTTATAAGCTACAGTTATGTACATTGATTCTTTAAAGCTCATAGTTTTGATCAACATTTAGACAGGTAGTGTTTGATGGGAGCTGAGTCTATCATCTCAAAAATAGAATTATATTTAAGGTTTTTTCTGCGATAAAATATGGTTTGAATAAGGTTCGATGAAACGCGAAAATGATCATACCGAATTTGGAATATAAACGAACATAACAATCAGGAATGTTTCTCTTTCAAAAGATAGACCAATCATGGTGTCAAGCATCGATATCTGCCAAGAAATGAAGGTGAATTTGACGGTGATGTGAGAAGATAGTCATATAAAGTGCAAATAAGATCGATTCATAATAATTTCATTATTTTATCGTCAATCATCAAATCCCTCTTTGTGTACGTTTACCTGGTATAACAAGACAGATTTCTAATAACCCACGTATCCACATCTATTAAAGGGTGGAATGGGTTATGCGGTGAATACTTATGTTTAAAGTGGAAATTGATAGGTTTCATATAAAATACATGGAGGAAAATGACACCAAATTGAAATTCTGTATCTTTTAGAGTGGTTGATTCTAATTTTTTTACATTATTCCATTGTGGTATCGAATATAGCATCGTTGTTTTTTCTGAAATTGGCTGACAATCTAGTGCTAATTTTCGGAAAGGGACAAAATTTCCAAATGGAAAATAATGGCTGTGACGAATACAGGCTTATTGTGTGGTTATTTTAAAGCCCATGTCTTTAGTGCATGTAGAGGTCAAAGTTCTACTCGATACTTTCAGTTCTTACTTTACTGATGACGTTTTTCATGTATGTGTTTCAGAAATGAATCCCCTTCAAGCATTATTTAGGGGTTGAATTATTGGGGGAACATCTACAAATACATAGTTACTTTAATAGTCAAAATAGTCGATTCTGTTAATCTTTAAAATGTGCCTGTTTTATGAAAATGAGCCCACTTATACACCTAATTGATAACAGCGAAGTGATGAAAAAAAATGAGAACCAAAAAGCTTGCCTGCAGTTTTATACCCTGTATGGATAATAGAAAGTCTGAATGTTATAGAGGGTTTTCGGATCAACTTAATGATTCATGAAATCAACTTTATAAAAATTGACACAAATTACCTGCATGGCCCGAATAATAAACATTTTATCAAATTTTCAGCTGATTTCCACGTTCTCAAGATTAGCCGTGATGCAAAACTTTAGAATTTTTTGTCAAACACCACAAAAAAGGATTAAACTATGAAGAGGAGGGTAAAAAAGCTTAAACAGGAAGTAATAGGTGATTATTAACATGTTTCATTCAATTTTGGGTGCATATCGTTTAATGTTCCTTTCTAAAATTTTCCTCATTTTTGTGTTTTCATATAATACTATTCACGTTAGGCTGACTAAATGAAAACGACGTAGTCATAGCAGATTAAAGAACAAAACAGTCAACTATGGTTAAGTGCGCAGCTTCAGGACTGGACAAAAACGTGCACTTAACCGGAATGAACAGATATCTAAAGTAAATATACATAGCCACGTGGAAACGGGATTGAAACTTGCGAAATTAACCTATATGCACATAACCGAAGTTGACTCTCTTTATTTTATTTACCACGATATTATTCGACTTATTAGAAATCCTATTGCTCTCGCGATGTACGGAGAATGTAGAATATTTAACATATAGTCACGTTTACAGCTCTCATTTGGTTTTTACTTAATTACCTGTGTCCTTTAATTTACACCAACACTTATAAGTTTATGACATTCAGTTCCATTTTAGAGTTTTGCATTGATAGCTTTTTTTAAAAATTTGAAATTCACTGAAAAGATGAAAGTTTGTAAAAACTGGTAGATAATCCCACCATACAAGAAATTTTTTATTGGTGGTAACTTTTGTTAAGTTGGTTGAAAGGATTAACACATAGATCGAAAAACCTAATATCTTAATGTTTATTTAGGTTATATCATGTTTTGCCAATTATAACATGGCACATAAATCCTATTTTTTAGTTTATTCTAAAAATGACCATTTCGACAAAATGGAGAATATCTAGATCAATTCAACTTTTAAAAGAAAAGAAGTAATGATAATGTTCTGCCTAATCTGCCACGTGCTTTATAATTCAGTCATCGCGAGATGAAGTTTCCTCAATAACGATAAGGAATCTATGGTTCAACAAAATAGGATGCTCTCTTTCTTTGAGCTCTATAAATAGCTATATACAGATTATGCCGGGGGAGGTGGTCAGACATTGAGTTGATATGAAGGAGTTTTCCTGTATTAATTTCTATTTTTTTCACAAAAAATAGCGGTTCGTAATTTGAAGAGTAGATGTAAAAAAGGGTTTATGAGCACGCTACGGGGGAGGAAGTTCTGATGTTATTCTTTTTAAGAGTTCAAATATGGTTTTTTTTATCAAAATTGGTGATTGTAGCGATAAAATTACCTTCGTCTAATGGTCTTCTGGTAATGTCCTTTATTTTTGATTGCTTTTCGTCCCTATTATTTTCGGAATCACTCAAAGGATCAGATGAACTCCGATCTTTTGAATGGGAACATAAGTACTTTTTAATAAATAACATTACGTCACAATCGTTAGTGTCCATGCTACGGTTGCCGATTTCTGAGTTATATATCTGAAAACCTTTATTCACATCAAAAATATCATTAGCGGTCTCCAGTTTGGGAGGTTTAACAGGAATTTGATTTATTAGATGGAGTTTTTGTTTCGAATTATTTGGGTTCGAGGTTCGGATATTAAACCCTTCGTATCTGTGTGGTAATTTTGAGAACAATCTGAATCAGTAAAATAAGTTTCAAAAGTCTTATAAATTTTTTTAGAAATACTTCTGGTTTAAGTTTTATGGGTTCACGAGATTTCTGACGTTTTGTCCGTTTTTTAGACATTTTAATGACAGGACACCAATCGATTTCGATCGGAGTTTTCCAGCTAAAATAAAAAAGATACTTTTACAAGATTTTTGAGAGAAAGTCGGTGTGTTTTAGAGGCAATCGTTTGAAAATATCAATTAATTTTTTTGCATCCGTTAACGAAATATAGCTACAATAGGTAGCGTTTCCAACATCTGTTCCGTAGCGTCGGATTGTTTGCATTTGGTGAAAATTTAGCTTGCGTTTTTGCGACTTCAGTTTCGCCAAATAATAATTAACTTGTCGAAGTGTTGCACTGTGGATCCCAGGGTTCTTTTGGTTGATAATTGAATTACTTCAGACGTAAACCCATTAGCAATTTTGATGGCCTTGCTGATGTCTGGTAAAGCCACAATCGTTTTGCCATCCAGTTTATAAACATTCAGCTCTATTTTCTAGGGTAAAAAGACAAAAAAACATCACAAAGTTCTCCATCTGCTTCATTATTTGCATCGTGATCTTCCTTATCAATCGGAATTAAATTCTGATCAGACAAAAGAACTACCTTGTAGTCGTTGCTGAGAATCAAATCCGCGTGCTTCTTGTGAATGAGGTTTTTAGGAAGAGAATCTTGAGACGAGGGAGCAGTATTCACAGTTTCGATCGTAATATAATTCAAGTTAACAAGCTTCTCAAACGCCTCTTTCTGCTCTACTGTTAGCAAGTTGGCAAGTTTGTCTAAAGCCACATACTCTTTGCCTTCGATTTCTATGGACTCAGGGATCAACTTAGTCAAATGTGTACTTTGATCTGATTTGCATCCTTCATCATGTGAGTTTTTTCCTGCTCGTAAACACAGCTCGAGAATGTGTAACCTCCGGCTTTTTTGATGCATCCACTCTTTTCAAAGTATAAAAGCAGCTCTATTGATTGTTCCAGTGTTATATATGAACAGACTTTGACGTCGTTTTTAATTAGTCCCATAATTTTAACATTCATTAATTCCTCGCTGCTGAATCGCCTGGCTGCAATATTCAATTTCTGGAGATAGTAATTTGCTTGGGACATAATCTAAATTTAATGAGTGCGAATAATGAAAAAACCCCACGTGTGATGAACAAAATTGGACTCGGCCTTATTACATAATTAAAATAGGAGCAGGGTGGGCACGTATGTGAGCGCGCGGAAGATAAAAGTTTGAACGCATTCTTTCCTACATTTGGTTTCGGTTTTCGATACGACTATGTAGTGGGTGCTCCTTCAGTATCCAATAGCGAAGAATGATAATCTTGACACATGACAAGAGGCAAGATAATCGACTCGCTGAACAACCGTATATTAGCTTCAAAAGTTAATTTACACCCATCTTTTTAAAAAATAAATTTAGAACTAGCTTTAATAGAAGGTCGATTTGGCTTATAAGACATGGACCAAATGAGATACCGGTTTTTGTATTGATAAATGGATTTTTCGCATTGTTAAATGCTCTTTGTAAATATTTAAAGAATTAACTTAAAGTTAATTAAATACATTGCTATTGTCTTCCAGTAGTCTCATTTTTAATGTTTTGATAAAAAAATTGTCAAGAAAAAACCACATCATTAAGGGTGGCTGAGGTTTACTAAATTCATAACAGCAAGTACAGGGTTATCAGATCTATTTCGTCTTTTGAAAGTTCAATTTCGTCCTTTCGTTTTTTTTTTTCATTTAGTTGTTAGTTTTACAATTAAAATTTCATTTTAACTGGGTTAAAAAACAATATTTGGGTAGGAAAAGTTGGAAATTTTTAGTTAGACACCATTTGTTGAATTTGGAGGTTCATTTTATTAGCACGCATTTTTTGACATAGTAAATAAATTAAAAAAAATATAGCCTATGGGGGCTGTAATTTTCGGAGGATTTTAAGACCTAAAAACCCTATACTCGCTGATATGAATTCAGTATACCTCAGCCATCTTAAATGATTTTTTTTTTCTTCAAAGCATGAAAAAAGAGTCTGTCGGAAGACCATACCAATGTATTTAATTAATTTTTAAGTTAATTTTTTAAACATTACAAAGTGTATTTATTATAGCATAAGCTGCATTTTAAATGTAGGAAACGCTATATTCACCAAAAGGGAGATATTTGGATTCATTTTTACGGTTCATATTAAATATTTAAAAATGCTAACTGCAGCAGGAAAAAATTAGAAAAGCCCACGTGCCGATTTCAAATGTTTTCAGTTCTGGCACATGGTATCACGAAGAGACACTAGTGTAACTAGATTAAAATAATGGTAAGTAGTTCCATGGTAATATTTTTTAACAATAGATACACGACTCGTTTGAATACCTTTGCAATTATAGGACCCATGGAAATTTCATTTATTTGATAGTAAGAAAGAAGTTTGGCAAAATCGGTCAATTATCTCCAGATATGGTATCTAGAATAGAAGATTACTTCATAATATGAATACATCGTGTGAAAAGAATGGTGAAATATCCGAAATAAATATATTGGAATTTTCATATAATTTCAGCGCGACATATCACAAAGTGAATGAGAGCAGATAATGTGTGGCCAAACCTTGATAAACCCACTTTAAAAAAACCAAACCAATGTTCCGTATCGTTCATAATAATCTGAGAATAATTTTCGAATTGGCTGGATATTAGCGAATATTCAAAATATTGAGACGATAAATACATCTATCACTGAAACCCGCTAAAATACATGGTAGCATTGCGCTTGCTAATTATGTGTGTTGGACCTCTCCCCTACAATAACCCTCGACGCTGATAAATCGAAGCAGGATAAAAAATACTTATAGAATGTTTCAAATGAATATTAGGTGAAATAAATAATGAAAAAATACCTGAAAAACCTTTTTGAGGACCCTGTTGATCTCGGGCATCATGATCACTATTTGATCATTTTCTTGAGATAACTTGATTCGATGCAAAACGATGTGATCTTTGGGATCACTTAAGATTTGATGATCTACTGGTTATAAATTTTTAAATTTCATCGGATACTCTTCCTAAAATCATCTACGTATGTGTTAGCAACAGAAATTCAAGTATGGAATTAAGGGTTTCGTTCATCAAAATTCTTTTACATGTTGATTGAGAGTTTTATCAGTTCATATTCAGTTATTCAAGATTCTAGTAGGTGTAATTTCATCAGGAGGTCACTGTTTAAATTTATGAAGGAAAACATCTGGATGGTAGCATTGGAAAATATAGGGCCAATGTTTGTCAAGTTATAATGATTGTGAAACACATCCTTTATGGCCCGATTGATTCTAGATACGCTTATAAAACCATAAAATGAGGTTCATATGAAAATCTGATTGCAGCAACGTAATAAATGTCGATCATTCGATACGAATATGGTATGATTGAAAATCGACCCTTTCCCCACGTGACAAGGTTTTGACTTGATTCAATGACACAAAATTGATCCTCATTCTTCTTTGTATATCGCACTAGAAAATAATCAGTAAATTGAGAAAAACAGAATAACTTTTGTCTGAAAACTGTATTTTTTTGAAAATATCTCGTTATATTGTACAATTAATTAAAAATTGTGTGAGACAATTAAATCATTCAAGGAAGTTTTGGATTAAGCATGGTATCAGTTTTATCGAGTTTTCGAGGTATTTTATGGATCAAAAATTGGAAATGATAAATAATCGAAAAAGTTGACGAATAATCGGAGAATTTACCTTGAAGAGGAATAACTGTTTCACAGTGGTTCTTGTGTTGTTGATCTGGACGAGTATCACTGTGTATAAGTATTCGCGGGTTGTAGATAGTTTCGATCGGCTGTTTATTATAGCAAAATGAACCTGTGCCAATGATTGATCGTTCAGCATAATAAAGAAGGCGGCTGAATAATTAATAAATTTTTGTTGACATAAATCGTTTAAAAATCTCAGGAGAGCAGCTAGCAGTGTCGCTTGATTGTGATTTATTGATATCAACAAATTAAATTGATGGTCTCCAAAAAATTTATAAATAATAAAGATTTATGTTCTCATAAATTATATACGCGTACAATAACTACGAACACCTCTAAAATAGACCTAACACTTCAGTTAGGGTTTTTTCAATAACTAAATTGTTTTGTGGGGTCTGTTTATACAGTTTTCAGCGATCGAAACACGGTTTCTGACTTAAATGTTGTGACAACAATATTTCCATTGCCATCTTATGAATGCCTTCTCTGTTTTTCATTGATTTAGACGAGTAGCTGTTTGTCCAGGAATATGATATGTTTGTACTTTCTAACATAAATACGGAGGTTGGAAGAGTTTTGAAAGAAATCTTTGAGCTATTTCAAGGTCGCGGCATGTGTAATCGTTGGATACTTACAAAACTAACTCACAAATTTGAAGTTCCACAATAACAAGATTAAAAGAACAGAGTAAGCTTGAATGATTGATAAAATAAATTCAGATATTAAACTTGATACATGATCACTGAGAGTAAAGAATTACAGATATATGAAGCCCGGTTGCAGAGCGGTATGCTTGAAGGGATTCTTCGAATAATATCGGTGAGAATGTAGTTATATGTGATTGTGATACGACCGCCTTAATATTTATTACAAGTGAAGACACTCTCGAATTAAAAATGTACAATTCTATTTTATATTGTTTCGTTTTCAGCAATTTCCCGATCCTTATGATTATAAGGTGCCTTACAGTTCCGTATTGATAAAAATGAGGGGCCAGTTCACACAACCAAACAGGGTTGATCTCAATCAATCGAGCAATATACCACTGTTACGTCTCTCATGTAATCCTTGTCTGAAGAAACCACTTGACTAAACACGACCCTTATATAAACAATCAGTGTACCATGGAGGGGGATTTTCACAACTCAAGACTGACAGAGGGTGGATGTGAAGGACCTTGTTTCCAACTAACGTCCTGAAATTAGAGTACAGAGACTTGTATTCGCCAGTCGGATGATATTTTGCGACTTTCGAAAAGAACCCGGACACAATACATCGTCGGATGGCTATATCATCCCCTGGTTAGTCGAATAACCAACTTCCACAACTAACCAATGGAATCTTATATTTTTGGAGTAGAGATTTTAGGTTATTTCTGATAGATTCAGCTTGACATAGTGCTGAATAAAAAATACAAAACATTTAAAATTAAGGAAATGACTTTTGCACCAACCAGCATGTCGGTTTTTCTAATTAGAAAACTCTCACCTTTATGAAAGTGTTGAACACGTTTAGCATGGTAAGATGATCCCCTTCCAATGCCGCAAATTTGTATCTGGCACGTTGCTGATTAGTACACTCCATACTGCATGCTTTTTCTTATTAGCCGGATTGTAGAAAATGGTTTCGAGTTGTAACATCGCGGCAATTGTTAAAGCTTCTTCAGAACAGCCGAATTCGACTTGGTGATCCTAAAATATACCAGAAGCAAGCAGCATCTTTCCAACCATCGGATCTAACGGAAATTCCACCATTTGCAAGCCTAACGGATCTGTGAGATTAGATTGATCATCGATGCCTAATGAGAGAAGCGATTACATTTCAACGCATACAATTGTTGGACACCGTTAGCCATGCTGTTTACAGAAGGAGGCTGATTGTTTTGAATAAATACCGATATAAAATTGAAGGAAATGACTTTCTCGATGCCCAAACCCTTTAATTGCAGGATCAAAGACGACATTTCTTGCCAAGCCTTTATGAAAGTCAATACCTTTGAATTTCGGGTAATGTTTGTTCCGGAAGTTTGTCAAAATCGGTTTCTATGAGGAAATAACTTTACCTCTATACAGCCTATACACCTTGCCTAAATTTTACCAAAGCTTAATACCAGATCTTGTGCGACCAGCTCGGCCGGCCCGCCTTCGATATTTCAGTCACTATTAAGGTTTCTAACCATCAATAAAATGGCTGACCAATGTTGGTGTTTGGGTCGTAAAAATTCATCTTACAAAACCCACAATCAATAACTTATGAGCAGAATATGCCTACCAAAACTGACTCCAGAAATCGTAACGGACGCTTCGGCGATATTTGTAGAGAAAATGACTTTCCGGACTCCTACAGGTGGCGACTGAAACACTTTGATCTGGTTTAGCACATTTAAAACCTGTTCGTGTACCGGCAAGGAACCGTATAATGGTAAAACAAGCAGGGTTTCATTATTTTTGCTTTTAATATCTTTATGCTGACTAAATTTAGGGACAATAAACTTAAGCAAGGCGACAGCAGTATCGATTTCGTCCTATAACATCTCATTCATACTTGCCCGGTTAGAAATGCCAATACATCTCCTCTATTTTCGTACTGGTGGATATTCAGTGCAGTTGTAACCGATTCTTTTACATAATCAGGACATGAGCTGTGTCTAATAAAGATGAACTTGTCAAGGTAGTATATATTGAGCGGGAACATGCGTTGTTCAATTGTCAAAACAGTTGAGCTTGAAGTCCTTATATTATGAACTATGAAACTTGGTTTTTGAGAGATTGAAAAAGTTAGAAAATTCTCCGACGTTGATGGTTGCGGAAGAAATGATTAATCTAAGTTCAGGCCTCTTTTTTAGGATCTATGAGATGAATTGATACTTTTTTAAGCAATCCTAATATAATATCAGTATGTATAGTTCGTTCGTGTGCCTCGTCCACAATTACCACACTATTACACAATTTTGTACCTGTACTGACTTAGCAGGGGATCTCTCATCATTTCACGCACCAAAAAGCCATCTGTCATAAACTGATAATAACAACAATACGCGTAATTTGGTCACTCCTGGCGTGTAATGATCATCAAATCTGATGGAGTAACCACATACGGTTCCTACATCACAACCGAGTTCGTCTGAAACTCTCGTGGCCACCTACGTAATTTTTACACTCACTGTAATGGCAGCGACACGTCTAGGCTGTGTAATAGCAATCATATAGCCTTTTTGAGTCCAACCAGCCTCATGAAGGTACTACATAACAAAATTGTGACTTGTGGGATCTGGGTAGATTTACCACATCCCGTCTGCCCCATCACAACCACAGTTTGATACTTTTCCAGCAAATATAATATTTGTGTTCGAAACTGTAATTTTATCACATTACTTTATAGACCGGCAGCCTTAATTTCTGTTGAGGGATCGAGAGTCCCATTTGGTAGTTGTAGACAATAGTAGAGCCTGAACCCTCGACTTTCTCCTGGCGTTCCAACCTTATCAAGTTTTGGGCCGATGGTTTCGGCTTTCCTATGTCAAAATAATGGCTCAACCAGGTTCCCAAAACATGGACGCATTTGTTTCTTGCTCTGTCATATTATAACACGCGCATGTTCTAGCTTTTATGGTGTGATGAGATTCTTACCAGGTCTACATTAGCGCCCTTTGAGGTCACAGGTGATTCAAATGATCGATTATTTTCAAACCAAATGAGTTTCGGACTATTTCCTTCACCTTATCCAGCATTTTTAGATTTTAAGTTATTTTTCAAGATATTAACTGAAAAGGTCGCATTTATTGATGTTTTAGCACCAAATCGATAAAAATTTAGAAAAATACTTATTTTGGAATGACATACTGGAAACCTGTGATTTTTTCAAGATACACCCCGACCGCATTTTATCAAATAAATTGATTATTCAGTCATTGTATTATCTAAGAAACTTCGAGTAAAACTAGCTGTGAGGATGATCTATCCGTTCAAGCTATGATTATTCGATATATATATTCTGAATTTTCGGACTACACTAAGTTTATGCTGAAACTATAAGTCCATGTTCAAACGCAATCATAAACAAGGTACGTTAAGTTAAATAAAGATGATTCAATAAAATAGCATTTTCTTGGAAGGAATAACTGAAATTGAGTCTATATTTTCCATCGATTTCGCATCGAAAAAATACGTTAATTCACCCAGTTAGCGTTCAACACTACAGTCTATGATTACGCAATTTGAGTCGCAGATCAAACAAAATTTCACAAACCGCGGACAGAGGCATTAATGATAGCACCTGAGTTCCATGAAATTTATTAACGGCAATAAACATTAGAAACATTAGAAATATTGGAATATTTGCCGAGATTTTTCTTTATTTACCAGAAATACTTTTTATATTGTTTGGAGACCAAGATCCTAGATTTGTAGTTTAAATTCGTCCATTTTTAGAAGAACGAGCCCCGTGAATTATCTATTGTTATCCATGTACACGCGCGTCTAACCGAACACGATGGTTCAAAGCGGCTTTAATTATATACCTACCAACCAGACACTAATCAGGGACGTTATATATATGATTAACGATTGGGATCCCCCCATACAATGGCTCTAAAAGACGTTTTGTTTTTCAGGCTATTTACAAAAGGGTTGGTTAGTACGTGTAAAAAATCATCAATTCTATCAAACAAGGAAAGTTTTGTGTCAAAAATTCTAATATTTGAAGCAATATGGTTTCTATCAGAAAAAGATTTATTTGGATTTGGAACACACTTTGACCCGATGGATGTAATTAAAAATACCAACCATACGAATTTTAATCATCAGGGTCTGAGGTTTTATCCTTTCAAGCTCAAGTAGATTGGTTTTTCTCCTCTTTTATGTTTAAAAACATTTAATGAGCTTAATATATTGATTTCTTTTTTCTGAGCTCTATTTGTCAAATTTTTATTTCTCTGCATGTCTAATAAGATGACTTTGGTATCACCTTTGGACTATGCTCTCTAAATTGGCCTGACATGATATATCTTAAACTGTCACCTACATGTGATGTCATAGAAGATATAAATGCGGTTCCAAAAGATCCAAGTAGTTTATACCTTTGATTTTTACTTAAAGAGGCGAATTTTAAAATTTGTCCCCGCTCTTAACAGATGAACAAAGTGTTTTAGAAAGTCACACTTGATGCTGGGTCAGACACTCCATGAAGTGTTATCAGTCATTTCAGAACTTGAGAAATATTTAAATGAACCAGTCTATCTATTAAAGTATCGCAAATTTGATTAGAATGGGAAAATTCACGATTTCTAGCTTTGGAGTAGCGCTCTGCCCCAAGGATGGCCTTAATTTGAAAAAATTCTGATATTCATCTTTAAGTTAACCACTAGATATCCATAATCCTTTCCGATGTTAATGTCT
Source organism: Thelohanellus kitauei (assembly GCA_000827895.1). Lineage (NCBI taxonomy): Eukaryota > Metazoa > Cnidaria > Myxozoa > Bivalvulida > Myxobolidae > Thelohanellus > Thelohanellus kitauei. Next base: position 75,628 of record JWZT01002856.1, on the reverse strand, counting down.
CCGCGATTCATCTTACAATTTAGGAAAACCCTTTCTTTTTCAACATTATTCCGACTGGATGTGGTATATATTGAAGATGGAAACTGTTTCGTTTTTATTATCAAGAAACTTCACTCCGCAAGTCATTGAATGTGCAAATACACTGAAATCGATATGTAGATCGCCATCCTTGTCCTGATTACTCGCATACACGATACTATCCTCAAAATTTTGAACTTTATCAAATGGACCTAAATGGGCCCTACGGATCTAATAAACCGTATTCTCGAACATAGACCACCAAACTGATACCAATGACCAATGAAATCTTAACATAATTACACGAATGATACTTTTAAAATTACAAAATGTATTTTCAGTAACGAAAGAGGTTTTTAAAGCAATGATATCTATGATCGTACCACACAATTCAATATGTTAACTGCTCTGAGTTATTGAATCTTCCAACATCCTTCGCCCCATACGTTATAAAAATAATCCTATTTCTTTTGTCACAATCTTTTATGATGAGTGAAACTATTCTGATATTTGGAGACATGATTAACATCAAGAATTTATCACCGGTTCTTTGCTATATTCTTGAAACGGTGTATTAGATTTGTTGTTATAAAAAATAAGAAGGTTTTTATTAAATTGACTTACTTTATCCACTCTGGTCTAAATCACCTCGATTGAGATATTAACGGTTGAAAATATTTGATCTAACTGCTTGAAATGGATTTTGGTGTCATACGATCTCGCAACCGGATTTTTGATTTTTATTAGGTTGATAAGTCGTGAAAATGAATTATTGAAAGAGAACGAGGCTGGAAACATTGTTGCCTAGATGGAAATGATACAAATCACCATATATGGTTAATACTGTCAAAGTTGGTCTGTTTTCTATTTTCTGATATAAATTCGTTTTGTGAGCTCTCAATTACTTTTCTGATAGGATTTGGGAACTTAATGCTCGACCAATTTAAAATATTGCCAGTCCAGAGTTTATTCCTTTGTTGTTATATCTTATCACGAAATGATGATTTTGGAATTGTGAATCTCACATAATGAGAAAAAACCAGAAATCTTTCTATTAACACCTTTTCAATATTCATAATTATACTTAAAATCAGTTTGATTAAAGGTCACAAATTTTTAATTTAAAAAATTACAAAATTGAATATTGTTTGGCATGATTGAACGGGTATCTCGTTTAAGGGCTATAAGATCTGTTGATTCAACTACTTCTCTGTTCTTCGCATTGGATACTTGGTTTGATTACCTCCAAATAGATGAATGCATTCACGTCATTTACCATCATTTAATATTCCAAAATTCAACCTGCAAAATTATCAGTGTTTATTTTCATAATTGTCAACCTATTTCAAGACATCATATATTTATAAGTTGAGTAAATATGGGCACAATCATTTAAACAAAATTACCACACCAACATCATATTTAGCACTAATTTCTGAAACATTTCAGAGGAAGTTGGAAAAATATATCATGGAATAAACGAAACATTACGAATATTTTCTAATTTGAGGATATACTTTATAGCAGATGTATTATTATGGTTACAAAAATAGATCGAATTTAAATTCAAAGCTTTTTATTTGATCAAGAATCTATACATGCCGACCCTAATTGTATTCAAATTCGGATGTATTCGCTTTTTTTTATCAGAGGGATCAAGAATAGTACACTGAAGTTAATTCATACCGAATATCAATGAACATACTATTAACTTTATTTCCCGAATTTTTAATATCAAAATTTGGTTCATTGTCAACTTTTAGATATGATTATTTCAAGGTTATGTTCAATAAAATAAAAAATAAACAGCTCTAGAGCTAGAGATCAATAATAGTTCGAGTAGATAAGTGTTTCATGAGGTTCTCCAGGCCTGTACGAATTGCATGGACAAACTCGATAGGCTTTTGGGTCCTTTCCAGAACAGCTGATAAATGATTTCTGTTGGATTTCACAATATTTGTACATTTGTGTTAATTTAATATATGAAGGCATGGTAAGTCTTTGGTTCAGATTTGCCAATCTACATTCTGGATCATTATCATTTTTGATAAACTGGAGTTGATCATGATCACATATTAAGCCAAACGTTTTGCACGTTTGAATACAATTAGAACCAGGATTCCCATTAATTTGAATAAAACCCCTTCTAATCGCTTTTGGGGTTATGGAGCAGAAATCTTGATCCTCCAAATATGATCTTAATCTTTTCAACATCCATTCAATTGTAAAATCGGTTGGAACATAGGAAACGAACTTTAATTAAATCTGGATTACTTTATTTCGGTTTGAAATATCCTTAAGAAACTCCTCGAGCCTTTTTTCATCATCCATATCGATGGTTAAAACGTGTGATTTTGGTACGAAATCTTCACAGTACGGATTTTGAGATTCAACTCGTCTATCTGTTGGTTTTCCTTTGAAAAATTGAGATACATAACCCTCTGAATATAATAAAAACATAAAATATGCTAATTTTTCCTTAATTTAAATAGATAAAAACAATTCAGATGTTATCTCAGACCTGTACTTCATTCGCCTTTTCCTCAATAATTTGTAAAACATTTTAAAGACACAATTAAACCAGCGGATTTTCATTGAAATAGATAAAAGAAATAACTTTGGGCTACATCGATAATCAAATAAAGACGTTTGTACTTACATGATATTAATTTACAATAGCCGTAATTTTCAGAAAAACTACAATCCAGAGGCCTTTTTTCATCATATCCGCGAAGCATCAGTTGTAAACAAGCTTAAAATAAGTTTTGGTGGTGTTTCTAAAGTTCAATCATTTTTCAAACTGTTTATGGAGGGATATTTCTTTACCACTTCCTATTCGCTTAATAAATAGAGAGCATTTCATGTTTATTATCACGTTTATCTTCGATACAAAATTATCGTTCGATTTCAGCCTTGAACTTTTTAAACATTTTGAACCACCAAATAAATGATTAAAAAGCGTAATTAGGGATGTTATGGGCAGCCAGAGTCATTAAAAACTTTATGAATGCGGTGATGTATTCCAATACTTAAATCGTCTAAATTCTGCTGTTTAATCCTAACTAAATGATGTATTTCTGAGACGATCTCAGGTTTGAGAATTGATGAAACATGGAAAAGGGTGTGATTATCTGGAATGCGCCGAATGGATTTTAATCAAACTTCCCTTTCTAAACCTATGTCTCGCAATTAATATAGTCAAATAATCTGTGGAGGTATACGGGTTAAGGACGAATATATCGATGTTTGGACTTCACACAAGTTTAAATCTAGTGAAATTTATCATTGGTATCAATTCCAGGTTTTACAAACCAAGCCAAAATATGAGTTAATATGCCGAGTTCATCCATACTTTTCAATGAAATATTTTAATCATTTTTCAGCATCAATAATCAACAATTCCAATTTTCGGTATTATCTGAATTGTTAAAATGAAGGTTATTATAAGCTAATAACAGCAAAACAAGAGGTCTGTGTATCAGTCGTTCACACTTAGACCCTGCATAGAGGCCCTAATACATATAATCATTTAATTATTGAAGAATTATGTTGATTGTATCATATTGTTGATGCGTTCACTTAAATTTCTAAGCCCATTAAATATAGTTATGTTTTATGCAAATGTTTTAGCACGATTCTGGTTAATATACCATTCCTAGCCACTTTAAATTGGCTTAAAGTAAACGTTAAGATAATTTTGAATTTATGAGATAAAAATCGTTTCTAATGGTTTTATGATTCGGTTATTGGATACCGGTTCGAATTTGCCAAACAAAGCCAATGTATTTTGATCAGAGGTTTTCAAATTTTTTATGCCACGGACCCAACAGAAATTCTAAGCTAGGTGGGCCGACCCCCTAGAAGAATTTCATGGACCATCTAGAAGCTCTTCACTGACCCCAGGTCGAAAACCTCTGGTTTGGATGAAGAATTATCAAAATGATTTTTATCAGAATCCAAAATTAACTTCTTTGACGATAAAAGTAAATATATGATGTCACAAAAAATCTGTATCATAATTTCGATCACACACATGTTCAATCACATGAGAATCAAGGTACAAAATTGGTTCGTCCCAAAATGAACACCTTAGTTGGATAAATGATAAATCTGGCTCCTGGACATAGTGTCAGATGTATGATTTAGTTGTCTTTAAATCAATAGGTTAATTTTCCGCATTTTGTTTGCAAAAAGACTCATTATATTTTTTGTTTTAAAAATAATAGAGTCAATGTAATCTTACTCATTTTTTGGGTGATTTTAGGATTAATAAATAAACATCCTCGATTTATGGCTTCAAGAGGTGCAGGACCTTCAAATGGAAATCCGACTCCTACAAATAACTATTGTCAGAATTGCATAACCTTGGCCGAATCTAAAAGTTTGAAGTATTCTTTTGATTCCATAACCCCATGGTAAACTCCATCCGTTTTCTCTGAGGCGAAAGTGTAATGTAGTTCAAAATATTTGGATATTTGTTTAAGATATCGCTTTGAAGAAAAGGTCTAGTTCTAATGGTATCAATACATTTAAATAGGAGGGAAGTTTTGAGTACACCACGGCAATGTTTTTTTTGTATTCATAAGTCTGGTTTTGGAGATTCATAATAACGAACCCCAGGAACGAATTATCCGGAGTATGTGCTGATTTTAACAAAGCGTATACGAAACATGGTATAATATTGCTTTGATTGAAGATTAAAGCCACAAAGTGAACATTTTTCTAGTCCCAAATTAAACCGGACTTCTGTTCCAAACGAATCCAAAACCCTAAACTTACACCTATGATTATTAACGTAAAACATAAAGCTTGGATAGCTTCTTAGACCGCGAAATATTCTTGTCATCAAATAAAGGCCAGCGTAGTCGATAAAAATAACCTTAGCCTCTTCTAATTTTTCTATTCTTCATAATTGTTCAATCATACTCGGCTCTCCTGAGTTCAGAAAGTTCAATTATTAGATCCACATCGTACCCAAGAACAAATAAGGACGTAATAGTGTCGGACCATTGTACAAATTCTCCTAAAGGACCGCCTTTTTTTGACATCTCAGAAAATTTAAAACTTATTTCATTAATCAGTAGACCGATAATAAATACCACCTAATATATTAAAAAGATAAAACTTTGCCTTTTGATTTAGTAGTATCGGTTTTATCCACATGTTTCATCCATTCCTGACAATAAGAGGCAATTTTAGTGCGGATCCACTCAATTTTAGATTGATCTTTCGAACTTAAAACCCGATCTATCTTGGTACATAACGTTTCCTAGTTTCAAACTCTTCAAACCTTAGGCTTAGGCTCGGATATTTTGTTATGGTAACTCGCAATGGTAATAACTGATAAAACGATTAATGTCACAATAAAAGTTATAAAAATTAGTTTTCTGAAAATAATGATACATAAATTGGATAATATTGTAATTGGATCCATAATAATTGATGCTGAGGTAATCTTATCGGTTCAGGGAATCCGAAGATTAAATATCAAGGGCCCAGAGCAAATATTAAACCTGTCTAAGTTTAATTTTGTTTGAAAATAGCTCTCTTAATGAAAATGTTTTAAAATTGTTACTGCTGGTATTTTAATTGAACAGGATTCAGCTTTAAATTAAGCTGAATTTCAGGATAAAATAAAGCCGATTATTAAAATTATTTGGGTTTGTGTGAATAAATAACCCAAAACCTTTTCATTAGAGGATTCAATCAGTTCTACCATCAAATTAATAACAGAAGCTTCATGAATCGCACAAATGAGCATTCATACACATCCGTCCCATGTAAAATTATAAGCAGTCCGTTTTAATCCATATTGCATTTTGATATTTATCGGCCTCCTTTTTAATCGTTTTGCTTAGCAACTAGTCACGGCTTTTGCGTCATATTTAGCGTTGTGACTTTTTCAAAACCCCACAGGCTCTGAAAAACGATTACCAAAAACCTGTTGCTTAGAAATCGGAATAATCAAAGCTAACCCAAGTCTCTTGTGATTAAGGTGAAACTATTTGAGGTACCCCCGCGGGATGGAGCCTGTCAGGAAATGATTCGCTAGTAGCGATTCCGAACTGGTGTTATCCGGTCCAGTTCCCTTTATCAACAAATCCTCCCTATTAGAAGTCAAAAATCAGACATCAAAATAATGCTCAATCGGCTTAATCAAATATATCTCTTTTTCAGGTTAGGCGACTCTTAATCCTCATGGGATATAGTACCACACTATTCATCGCTTAAAATGAAATCCTGGCTAATTAATATCACAAATACATATTATTTGTCTGAAAATTTTGGCGCTGGATTCATTTTTAGCGTATTTAACAAATTGATTATATAAAATCAACTAGGAATATAACTTTTGGAATAAGGCCATCATAATATTGAGTTCAGATCTCCAAAAATTGTCATTTATTTCCTGTTTCAGTATAATTTAAATTAGTTTTGAACCCAATGGGTAAAACTTTTATATTTTGCTCAGTAGAGGAGTAATGTGATTGAAAATACTCAAATTTCATCATTCAATCTGTAGGAAACATAAGGGTGGTTTTAGATATCTGGTCTGAAATCTATGCAGGTTAAAACATAAAAAATATCAACTGGATGTTAACTAAAGAATCTTTATCATGAGCGGTTGATAGCACAGACTCCGAAGCTAGTTTTTATGTTGTATTTAACAAGAACAATAATAAAAAAGTCAACTTTTCTGAAAATCCAGTGATAAAAATCAGCTATTTGAGTATTACAATATTTAGTCGTATTTTCGATGAGCACCACCTATATTACAAGTAATGATCAGACTATTTTTTATGGTTTCCTTTCAATAATTCAATAATCGAGTGAATCGAAAACTGATTTCTGCATTCCGAAATTCCGATATCACAACAAATATGATGTGAATAATTTTAATTTTTGAACATGTATATATTATCCCAGAAGGGAATGTTATGTATTTGAGGAAAACTGAGCTTTTATACAATCCGATATAGATTGCATGTAAAGTCAATTTACATAATTTGACTAGAAATTATGTCGATACATGCGGCTTCTATGATAACTACCAAACGTGAGGATAGATATTACTGAAACAGAATAATCATTTCATTGTTATTCTATTTTTCATCAATTCTACAATATCTGAAAACGAAAACGCTTTTTTCGACCCAGGAAGCATTATTTTGCTTTCTAATTTAAAAATAGTCGTGCTTGTACGGTTCCATGTTCATAATACATCACAAAAAAATCAGTTTAATTTTCAAAACAAGATGAACTTATACTTTAAACTTAATATGAAATCTTAATTCTATGGAACATTTTGACGGGAATTGATCCAAATATTTTTGACATAGCATTTGATATTAATTTACTTCAAATATTGAAACGATTTATGATCATTGAAGTAGGAAATAGCTTATTATCAAATTATTCCGCTGATAAAATCACATTACACCATTTTACGTTCAAAATAACCGATTTCCGACGACAACATTCAAAAGTTCCGACGTGTATTAATAAGTCAATTGATATTTAGATGGATTGTACCTTTTAGGGTTGTGAGAATAGTCATTCAGATTCAAGAGTGGAATATGTGATGTCGTTTATAGATATTTGATTATGCCTAACCGCAAATAATTTTTATAAAATTTACTTTTTATAATAAATTACATTTACGAACCTTTGAATGTCATTATCTGATACTCGGCCATTTTGGGACGGAAAATGGTGTATCGACTAATACGGTTGAATTCCATTTATTTCAATGCTTAATTCTGATTCAAAATAAACATGGTTTTTGAAATTGAATATGCTTGGTATTAGTTATCAGTGATTGCCAAATATGAGGAATTGAGAAGTTTCTGCGTATTTGGAAGATATTGTTTTAAAATATGATGATTTTTTAAGTTGACAGGCTAACGATTTTCTCATCAAATAGATGTTTCAAATTTTTATTTTCTGTTGCAGTATAGGAGTCCACATGAAGAAGGAAAAGATAGCTGAGAAAATAGTTTTTATGAGTTAATGCAATATCACCAAAATGTAAAATTGTAACCAGCGGTTATTTTGATAGTTAGTCCTATTTTGGCGCCATTATAAGAATATTGGGGAAATGAATGACAATAATTACATATAATCATAACCATAAATTTGTTCGAAAGATATTAAGACAAAGGAAAATCATTTATACGCTTATAGATTCACGACGAGTAAAAACGAAGCCCTTTTTGGCGTGTATTTTGCAGAAGTTTGGCAAAATTTACCTAAATAATGATAATTGACCCATGATAAATTTGATATACGAATTTGTAATTATACTTTCAGATTTAATGTGGCTATATTGATATTTCCACATGTTTAAATAACGAAATAAATGAAGGCGGCTAGTTAAATTTTCCTTAATTACAATCAATATGGAGTAAACTCATAAATTCACAATATTTTCTGAGAATTCGGACACATTAGCCTTAGAGAAAGTCTGAAAGATAAAATCACAAAATATAGCCCGTAAGTGCCTAATCTGGGGCATTATGATCTTTAAATAACTTAACTAATAGCTAAAAATTTATTTATCGTGAAATTCTCAGACCAATCAATGTTGCAGAGATTGCCGTCGCAGCACGAAATCTATTATTGACGAATCGATTACCACCGATAAATACATATTGTAACGCCTTTTTTTGGCATTACAAAACTCAGATATCATACAATCTTTTCTGAAGAGTTGCGAATTTCTATCAACATATTCGTAGGTTATGCAGACATGATCCGATTGGTTACATTTTGTGGACTTAATTTATTATTTATTTGTACCCTTGCACTTGAGTCACAATCTTCACGACTAATGGTTGAACGACAATAATAGCAAACTTTGCTATATCATTTTTTAAGGAAATACCTATTACAGATATCAAGAGAAAGTAACAAAATTAACATCAACTTCATTTATTCGGTCGATATGACGCGACCATTTTATTGTTTAAATGTTTACGACAAGGGTTGAAAAATGGATTGACACACCATCTCAAGAATTAAATAAAAAGGTATAATCTTAAGCTTAAATCCATAATCAACGACGCAAATTCGAAATATACTATAATATTTGATTTTTCGCATATTATTGACCCAAATACTTTTCATAAATATTCATAACATTCCTAAGATATGGAAGATCACCGACTTAAAATATTGTAAGATGAGTTTTAGGTTATAGGGACCATATTTTTCGTTTGTGCCTATGAAACAATACATCAAATTCGATTATAAGTCAATGACGTGTTAATATGGTCCTAAGGAATGCGATATTAGATCAAAAATAGTGGTAGAACCTGTAATACTGATGAGGATCCACAATTTAAAACAAATATTATTTGAGGATTTCCCTCCTAAGTCAAAAGTGTGAAAGTCAACAGTTCAATGGTCTTCTGATGAAGTCTGAGATTCTTATACTTCCCAGCGAACGAATGCCGATTTGGTATCGTAGCCCTAGTGGGCTGATTATAGGGGTGAGTGTTCAGCAGGCGTGAGTCCTGCACTACCCTAACTGCTTGCAGAAGGG
>JWZT01002849.1:31450-47740 GCA_000827895.1 Thelohanellus kitauei | reverse complement strand
TTTATCACTGATTCCATCTATCCTGTTCTGATATGGATTTTTTATATTATTAATGCTGATAATATATACACTTTTTTTTTAAATTCTCATCAAGGAACATGCCTAGATTCCTATTATTCTATCATGTCATTTCTGATGAAATTTTCAGCTTCGTTTTAATATATAATTAAATTCCTAAATAAAATATATATTATATTTATTCATAAGTATTTTGAATGGTTATCATCCTTAAATGACATAGATCTGAACGTTATGTATTCTCGGATACAGTCTAAGAAATCACCCGTTGTGATTTATATGGAACAGTTAAGATCAAATACATCAAATTTAGAGCTTCGAAAATCCATTAATCAAATTTCACAGTGCTTTTGTAATAACTCTAGATAATATTTTAATATTTATCCTCAGTTCAAATACTATTTATCATAGAATAAAAATTGATTTGAGTGCTATGGTTAGATTATCATCAAAATTAAGAGGAAACAGTTAAAAATTTATTTAGTTTTTTTATATTCGCTATTCAATTTATATTTTAGATGTGGACATATTATTTTAGTATATTTTGGCCATGGATGTGTTGTTGGATTTTATAAGCATTGCAAACTTATATAAATTTATCTTTACATTTTAATATATATAACTCATAATCATTTCCTTTAAGTTTTTAAAATTTTCTACATTTATAATATTCTGAATTATGGTTCATTACAATTTTTTTTAATTTAAGAACTTGTGATATCTTGATTAAAAACTCAAGATTCCTTGAAGCGTAATATTCGCGAAAAATGAATATCTGTATTTGTTATGACGAAAATTTTTATTTCTAAAGGAGTGTTATTTCTTTCATAATTAATTTTTTTACAATAAAACATCGTAGAAATCTGATGATTATAAAACCTCATATAATATATTTTCGAAATTAAATTTATAAAATTCAATATCAAAAATATTTACAAATATTACATCTTTATTTTGTGATCGTTGAGTCTCATCAAAAAAAGTATGAGGAATGGTCTCTATAGAAAACTATATCAAACAATGTATACTTGGATAAATTTGTGTAAATATTTCGATATTCTTCAAACAACCAATTTTTTAACAATTGACATACTCTTTTTCATTATTTTGCCAATAATATTTACATGTGTATAGAAAATATCTGCTGTTTTCAATTAAAAAAAACTTAATAAACTTTTTCATTATTCGTTTTTTTTGAGAATTTTGAGATTAAATGATTAAAATGATAATAGATAACTTATATGCTAATTATCTAGTTTATGCATTTATGTTTAAAATTATTATCAATATTATTAACAAGCTTAAAAAGATTAGTAAAATTCTCCAAAAAATGCCACATTAAGAATTTTAATTAGTTAATTGATATTCAAATTCAGTGGTCATATCTAATGATGTAATATTAATTCTACTAATAATGGTTTGTATAAATATACTCATTAAATAATTAACAAAAATCTGATCGTTTGTGACTATCCATATTAGTATTGATTAAATGCAAATGACTTACCATTTAACCAACACTTAAAATCGTATGATAATAGACGTCAGAATTAATGTTTTCAATCCTATCATATGTTATTATTATATGATTATATAAATTATCAGATGAAAATATTCTTTTGGGATTTTTATAATAATTTGAGAATAAATTGACATATCTTGACTGAGTGCTCTAAAATCAATTTCTGACTTAAATGATGATTTGATAACATACAACATGATTAATTTACTCGTACTATTTAGATTATATAAAGTATTCTTAATTTATTTTCAAATTTCTGGTATATTTTTTCTTAGTTTGTTGACTTAAACAGAAAGAACATTAAATATATATATTATTGAATTCTAAATCTCCATGAAAATACAAATTTACCTAAAGACTCAGTATAGATTAATTGATTTCTATGTCACAATCCTCATAAATAAAAATTTACGTATTCCTTTGTTCGATAAATAGATTTTTATGATTCTAATTGGAATCAAAAAAGTTAAATATTGGTCGAAAAAACCATAAACTCGCAAATGGATTAAATTTTTGTATGTTTATTATAGAACGTCCATTTAACATATCTTGTTCATAAATTTTAACAGATAATTCATTTGTCATTCATGAAATTAATCAACAATTCGATGAGTAATTTTTCAATCAATATTTATCGATCTTGTTTATTAGATAAGCATTATTTCGGGTTTATCGATGAAACACTCATTCATTGATAATTACAGACACTAGAATAGGAAATGTAAAAAAAGCATATAGAAATAGTGTTTTGCAAATATTTTGCATGATATTCATGAGTAAATACTTATAGAAAATATCGTCATATACTATAAATTCTGATACATTTTCCCTATTTTCTGCAGATCGATTTAAAACATTAATGTTCATCTTTGATCTCGTTTTAATGCCATAAATATTCTTTTTTTGCTATTATAGATTGATGAAGAAAAATGTTCTGAAATATTTGCCTTCGTGAAATAAGGAATTAGTGAAACGCGAATCAAAATATTTCTATAAAAATTTTATTGATAATTTCAGTAACCATAATTGGTTTGGATAAAATTCTGTTCAATTAGTTTTTGATATATATCAAGGTTAATACTTTTAATAAAAAAAGTTGAGTTAAAACATATACGAAATGATTAAATGAATGCTTAATATTCAAAAATATATATTTGTCCAAATTATTTGAATTAATAAAAATAATATTTCAAGAAAAACAAATGTATGATTATTTCACAAATTTTGATCATTTAAAAATGTTTATCCAAAAATGAAATACCGGGCAATTAATAACCTTCTAACACTATTAATGTCGGTTCAAATTATTTTTTACATTTTTTGGGTTTTTAAACAGTACCTGATCCCTGATACAATATATGATGTTCAACATTATTTAGAAGAATTTGAATAAAGATTATATAGTATTATATATTTATAGATCGTTCTCATACATATGCGTTTGCAAATTTTCGTGTATATGTATTTTTTTTAAGGAATTCATACATATGTCATTATATTACGTGTATATCGCTTTTAGAATGTATTTCCAAAGACACCTCGAAAAGATATTCTTGATTATATTTTATATGAGGAATATTACTCAGTTTACCATGCTATTATATTGTACAAAATCTAGTGGTATTCAACTATATTGGTTCATATGATTTCTAACGAATTCTAGTTGAAATTTCAGAAGATACATTAATGGAATACACAAATGTACATTTTAGGATTTTTGTTCATCTTGTAATAGTTATACTTTGTCTTGATTTACTTGAAATATTTTTAATATTTCATTCTCATATCAAAATAGAAATGGGCCCTTTTCAAATAAAATTCATATACAAGGAGAAAAAGAGGTCATTTAATAGTATATGACGTACTAGATGTATTTAATTGAGCATTACGACTATCAATGACAAAAACGATGTCTATAATACATTTAATTCAATGATTAAATTATATTCATGTTATTTCTTCAATTTATATTAATTCATAAAATTAACTAGATTGAACCTTTGTGAATAGGTTTATAAAATATGTTATTATCATCTTTATTGGCATACTTATCAGGATCAATATGAAAAATTTTATCATATTATTTCATCGCAAAATTATTTAATTTGTTGAATTGTCAAATATGATCTTTTCAATTTGAATGATAACAAAATGAGAACGACTTAGAAAATTTTCCAGAAGGTTATCTGATTCACAATTATAAAATATTATGTATTTTTTCTTTAAACCTTAGACTATTTGTAATAGAGCCGAATGTATATTTTAAGGTTTATATTCGAGTAAATCATTAAAGAGAGATCTGTCATGTGATAGAATCTTAGGCTAATCAATTTATTATTTTGAAACTCTGTTCGCGCGTCATATTGCAATCTGGCTTTTTAAGATAAAATTTATGATGATCAGAAAATATCTTATATCTTTTGACGATTCCAACTATTTGCCATCAAATATTGTCACACCATCCATTAAAATACAACGACATAATTGCGATGAATTCATTTGAGAATAAATATCTGCACAAACGATATTTCATAGAGAACATTTATTTTTAAGTTCAATACAATTTTTGGAACCAAGAGCCGATTATTGAATTCAATTTTTTTTTAAAATACATATGAAACTTGAGTTATATTTACCTATCGATAAATCAAATAAATGATGTATATGCATGAAATATCGTATATTTGACATAGAACAGAGGTATATTTTATGAAATATGTTTTAGAATTGTGAAGAATACATTTCAAATTTGATTCTCATGTATACTATTAGTGAAAATGCAAATACAAATCTGATTATTAATTGACCTAATCGTTTAAAAAGACTTCAAAATTTGGAGATTTCCTTAATTATATGGAACATTTACTAAGATTCATTTCTATGTAAATTATATTTTCTGATTATTCGCATATTTCAAAAGTATGTCGATGAGTAAATTTCAAAGACGCATTCATTTAATTTGTAACTATATCTCGAAATTTTATTTTATTGCCGAAAAACTTGATGATGTCTATTATAATAATGATAATTGGTGGGGTAATTATAAACTAATCGAGAGAGAATATTTAAATTAAATTCATTAATTACTTATTATTACAGAGATATATGAATAAAATAATGATATTGATTTCTAACACATATATCATTCGTTCATGAAATCAACTTAAAACATAGGAATTTGTTATTGGGACAAATATAGAGTCAATAAATAAACGAAATATAAAAATAGTTAAAAACCTAAATGAATTAGAATATCTGGAAATATTTAATATGAATGAAATATCAATAAAAATATACTACTAACGCAGTTATTCCTTCAGATGTACATAGACAAGTATTTTAAAAAATATTTGACAGAAGAATATTGTATATAAAAAGGGGTTAAATGGTGTTTAAATCGTTTATTTTATTTAGAAAAAATAAATATCATATTTAAGGTCCCTTTTTATCAAATATTTTCATAGTATTTGATGTATATGGTGCGTTTGCATTTATTTAAAATTTGAAACATAATCAACTTGAATGTTAAAAAACAGATTCGTGGATTTTTCTTAAATATATGAAATTATTTGATTTTCGAAATTTTGAAAGATATGTATTTCCATGAAACTAAATAAGATTAGTAGCCGAGTTTGTGAATCTATTAAAAATATCCTTTGAAACAATTTAGTAAACGTTACACAATAGTAATAATGTCTTGCATGAGGTCGAAAAAATTTTTTTCACTGGATATATTTAGAATTTTACGGTTATTTCCATTTTTATTATGACTAGCTGTTTTATAAAATGTTAAAAATACATTTTTTAATCATTAAATAATAATATGGATTGCAGTCAAGAGGAGGATAACGTGTTCAAATTGTAAGTAATATATGAATAGTATAACATTATTTTCCACGTAGACCTCATATTGGCTCATACGCTCTTTTAAAATTTGTACCATTTTTGGAATTTCTTTAAATACTATTAAGATTTTTTGATCCTTGTAATATACATGGTTATTACAAATATGGAATAACCTGATTTATTCGCACCTAATCATCTTTGGTCTTCATGAAAACCCTTTAGATCTTATTACGTGGGGTGAATCTACAAAATTGTAATATATATAATCCTTTTAATCTGTCACCCTTTGGCTTAATTATATCCTATATGTACATTCGCATATTCCAGAATTTATCGATTTGAGACCTTTGGTTCAATTAATAGTTTTCATCAACTATATATTTTAGAAGTTAAAAAATTGACTGATTAATGAAAGTTTACGAAAAAAGTTGAATATTACTGATCGTGTCAAAAGTTTTAATTTTGGGAAACTTTTTAAGTTGATTTAAATGATCTTTAAACTGGTAGCAATGATTATTATCTAGAACGTAAACCTCTATTATATCTGCATTGACATCAAAACATTTTTTACTTATATGTTTATGATTTATTCTGATTAGAGCATATTATACGTAAAATATCGTGTCATTTTCATTTATAAAATTGATTTTGCTGCGATATCTATGCATTGTATCGTGAAATATTAAATATTAACTATTGTTGGAATGTACTAAACGTATCTTTAATACGAATACTCAAAACTTTAATATAATAATTGAGTAAGCGATTTTATTACAAATTGTATCAGACAACCATAATGATATATGATTTATACTACAATCACGGAATTCTGGTTAAAGGCATGTTCTTTAAAGAATTATGTCTAAAAATGTTGAAGCATCCAATTCAGTATATCTCGGAGAAAGCATAAAATTTAAATTATTACAATATAATAAATGTGTATTTCGATGATACAGGGTTTTCATTTACTTTCGAGCATGATCCATTTACTATCGAGCATGATCCATTTACTATCGAGCATGAACCATTTACTTTCGAGCATGACCCATTTACTTTCGAGCGTGATCCATTTACTTTCGAGCGTGATCCATTTACTATCGAGCATGATCCATTTACTATCGAGCATCCCTAGCCTTCATTAGTGCGCTCCTGAACATTCATTAGTGCGCACCTGAAAACGACATACGTGATTTACGGGCTAAACGAGTCTTAACATTATTTACCCATTTGCCCATTTAAGAAAAGTATATATTAATAAATAATGGGTGAACTCATATTTAGCCGTAAATCACGTATGTCGTTTTCGGGTGCGCAATAATGAATGTTCGGGTGCGCACTAATGAAGGCTAGGGAAGCTCGATAGTAAATGGATCATGCTCGAAAGTAAATGGTTCATGCTCGGTAGTAAATGGATCATGCTCGATAGTAAATGGATCATGCTCGAAAGTAAATGGATCATGCTCGATAGTAAATGGATCATGCTCGAAAGTAAATGAAAACCCTGTAAATTTGTCTTAAACACATAAGATATTAAGAATTCAGCAAATCATTAAAGTAAATCTAATTATTTTACCGACGCCTTGCCATCTAACATACCAAATATTTGCATTCTGTAGGTACATCAAATGTCGACCTATGATTAAATGAGAGTCGAATCTTTTATATACCTTCAATTTTGTCATAATGTATGGCAAAATTTTCAAATATATTAGATTTGAGAATATCTTTTAAATTTCTTCGTTAAAACCATACTTTTGATAATAAACGCCAATTGCTGGCATCATAATAATTCAGATAGATTGATTGGGCATTAATCCAGCTCAACATGTAACATGTATGAATTTAACCAGACAAATTTATACCATAGTATACTGAAAACACAAAGTTTGATATTTGGAATGCATGACATAAAATCTAAGGTATTATTCCCAGCTGAAAGTTAATTGCTATTATCATCGGTTTTCGTAATCTTAAGGCGTTAATTTTGTGGAATATATAATGAGCTAACGTACACTATCCAATATTTTAGACATTTATTTTTGAATCCATAATCCATCCAGATTTATTTGTTTTCTACAAGGGTAATCTATTCCATATGAATTATGTTTAGCAAAATTAATATAGGATAGATAATACATGCGATATGGCAATTTTGGGTAAATCTTTTGACAGCGTTTGTTTTAAATAACACACTCGGACTTATTCAAGGACTCATACACAAATAAAATCAGTGCTTACTTGGAATCTATTACAATTACGAAAACGCAGAGATAATATCAGAAATCTACTTCCATCAAAAATATTTGAGGTGTGTCTAAGCGATTTTAAAACATAAAAATATTGAGGAAAATATATGAGGAAGATTCAGAAGAAAGGTATGAGAATATACTTGCAAAAATGGCGGATGACTCGGAGATGAACTTATTTATAACAGTTTATTCCAACAAAAATTTTGTTATTGATTTTAAAAATAGTTTTTAATTATAGCATTCCATACAAAATCCGAGGTACCTTTGATTAATATAATCGAAAATTCACCAATATAAATTGAGATAGTATCTAAAGTATGTTTTTTCATTGAAAATGGAGGAATTTGTTTTAAAATACAAGGTATAATTTACAGCCTTAATAAGCCATTTTTCATTTTGATGCAACTGATCTTCCTTTTTGAAACGCCTTGATAAACATTAAATATTTATATGGTGAATCAATAAAATTCAATAAATGAAGTGTAGAGGTGTACTATTTGTTCTAATTCTCGAGCTTGAGTTTCAAACACCATATTTTTACACGAAGTGCTTTGTGTCATTGTAATAATTACTGAACAATGAACCAAATTCAATGATATTAAATGACTGTGTAGCATTAATTCTGATACCGAAAGAAAAATTTATACAATATATAAAAAATATGGAAGGCAAGTTTACCTTCCAATGAGTAGAAATCATCAATCAAATTAGATATATCACCAAATCTATTCTTATGCGAAATCATCTGCGAGGATAATATACGGTCAGTACATAGTTTGTGTGATCTGTTAGTCGAAACGACCTACGTCTATTTATCCAGATCAATCTCAGTTAGCGGTTTCCCGTTATTTCTAAATACCTTGACGATGATCAAAGTCATTGGTAAAATGAGGAATAATTTCTCTAGGATATTGCGTATGGAAAACGCAAATAATATTTTGAGGGCAGCCACTGAGGATAACAAAATATTTTTCTCTAGATGCGACCGTATATAAAATCAAAATTGTTAATCGATAAAGTCGATTACATGCTGGATTCCAACAATTCTCTCTGTCCCGAATTGAGAATTAACATCTATTCTTTTGGCAGCTTCATATCGCGTGACGTTGTTAAAATTAAAAAATAATTTGAGGTTCATAAAATGTAAAAAAATTTCAAGAATACTTCCTTAAGATTTTACACGTTAAATGAAATATGAATTACAAGAATTATATGGTAATTGATAATGGTCAATTCCATTAATCCTAAACGATAAAAACGTGCGATATTCGCATTGAATCATTCGCCATTTTTGCCTCCATTCCGATCATTCATAGACACCTTACAAAATGTTTTGTCTTAACGGAAGCGGACTATGGTGCAGATGATTCCATGAGATGTTTCTATTTTTATTTACCTTGTGGATAATTTGTCAATTTTTTATAACTACTGCAGACAGTATAGGCTTTTCAGACATTATGAAAATTTCCATACAGGACGGCATACAAGAATTTCAGATTTAAACACAACATAAATTTTTTGATATATGTATTTTTACACCATTCCATACCAATTGTTCTAAACATTGTAAAATTTCCACATAGCTACATAGATGTGAAAGTTGACTGCACATAACCGAATAATGACTGAGAAACTTTTTATTTAGCGATATGTGATCATTCCTGCAATAATTGATAGTAATTAGTGATTTTCGCCGTTAATAATCAGATAATTACAAATTAAAGCCTCTACAGCCACAAATGAAAAAGTTATCACATACATTCAATAGGAGATATGTCCGTATTTATAAATTAATATTTAATATTATTATAAAATATCCACAAGCGATTTTACAAACCCTTCTGATGATGTTGTAACAGCAATCGAGATCAATGTATACAGTGAGGTTATATATGTTTATATTTTACGATAAATATCAAGTTATTCACATAAAATAACCTTTTTGATCCTCTTTATAGTTTTGCAATACTTATATTTCATCTTGATTAAGCGAAAGTTTATATCAAATTCAGATTTGTGATAAAAAAATTATGATTTAATAATTGACTGTTGAGATCATATAATCGATAGTCAAATCTTAATATTTACAATGTATGGAATGTGTAATTGTTCTTATTAAATTTGAATAACAATTTTTTATCGGGTTTTATAAAATATGGCACAATTCTTCTCTTATATTTGTTAAATATCAATTATAAATACCTATGCTTAAAATAAAGGGCTTGTGTTTCTTAAGATATTTCTATATTTTATACACACAGTTAAATATAATTAAATATATTAGACATTGATATGATAATTCGTTTTTAACAACTTTAAATCATCAATGTGAATTTTTTTTTGATCTGTTGCATTAATTGAATAGAGGCCGGTCATTATATCTATATATTATATTAATTTCATTGATTAATGTGCGGTGATCATCCATGATTACAATATTTGTTGTTAAATTTGAAATCATATCATTATTTATTATCAAAATATTTGAATAAGTTTTTCATCAAATTAATAAACAAATAAATGAGAAATATTGACATTTAAAATCTATCCACAGTTTATTAACTAGCTATCATTAAGATTTATCTTAATTAATCGATTTAATTAACAATTTAACCACCCAAACATGAAATATATAAAAACTACTTCATCAGCATTACAAGAGGGAATTCTTTTGCACGATTCTACAGTGTAAATAGGAATTAAAAATCCTTATCAATAGAGCTTGTCACATATTGTAGTTAAAAACAAAGGTGCTGTGTCTTCCACAACTTTTAATAAACAACTACGATATGATATATGTGTCTCTGTATCATCCGACAGATGTTCCTTTCATCTCATGATTGAATGGTTAAACATATAAGACATATTAGAATACGGAGAACATAGGTATTCGTAATAAGTTGTTGACACAAATATGTGAGAATGAAGGGAGGGGGGGTGATTGAAAATGTATACAAATATACTCTTCGTTATTCAATTCGATTGAATTTTAATGGTAAAAATCAATTTGAAATATTTAAATACAGATTTATTTTAGGTGGCACTGATTAAATGATTATATAAATGATTATTAATCAATGTCATTTTTTTGACGATGATAAGAAATTGAAAAAATTTATTCCAATTAACATCATAATCAATTAGTCAAATATAATGTATGAATTCGTCTAAATTTTAGACCAAAATACAAATATCAAGCCTCAAATGAAATACCAGGTATTTTACAACTTTCAAACATTTTTGATGTCTGTTGAAATGATCATTTACACTATAATGGTTTTCGTACATTACTTGATCCCTTATACAATACATGATGTTCAATATGTCCAAAAGCATACGGATGAAAGATTTAGTACCGTTAGAGATTTTCCAACTCTTTATGCATTCTCAAATTTTCATCTGGATCAGTTTGCTTTATGTGTTTTTTACATATTTTTATTCGTGGGATTGATAGGGTTCAGAATTTCTTTGCCAAAATTACCTCCACGAGATTTAAGTGACCATTATATATACTTTATAGCTATAATGCTCATCAGTTTAGCAAGCGGTAATAGGATAATAAATATAGGTATTTTCCACTTTGTTAGTTTATACACTTTCGACCGATTACTCATTCATTTTTCCGGTGATAATTGTGATAATTTTTAGGTGGTGTACGAATATATTATTTCAAAATACATATTAAGAGTCTTGTGTATCTACCCTGGATAGTATTTTTTATGGGTATTTGGGAAATTATGATCATATTTTATTCTCATATCAAAATTGAAATGTTCCCATTTAGAATAAAAGTTATTTTCAGGGAAAAAAGGAAGTCATTGAGTAGTTTCTGATGTAATATATATTTTAAATCCTAGGAAACGATTATGAATGACTCAAACGCGCTATATGAATCATTGCTAAATAAATAGCTTATTAACTTATTATTTTTGATAATATTATTTCAACTTTTATAATTCTAAAACGATTAATTCAATAAACGCAGTAGCATTTCGTTGTGCATCTCCAATTGTAATTAATTTTATAATTAATTAAATATATTAAAACGTTTTCAATTAAAAATTAGTTATTAATTCAAAACAACTTTTAAGAGATCAATGATACAAAAATTAATAGTAGTGTATGAATTAAACCCTCCAGATATCTCACAGATAATTTATATTTCTAATTATTATGTAGTCTCCTGAATACTGACTCTAATGATTTAAATTTGTTTAATATAGATTGACGGTTTCCAAAAATGTTTCTTGCATTCAGTATGCGCATTTCCTGGATATGTGAATTACTTTCAGTCTTTTTATCGGATAATGTTAAGAAACACATCATAGGATATAGATAATATTCCTCTCTTAGCTGTCGATGTTTTAGTTTATATAGGCTAATAGCGAATCTTTCTGTCAAAAATTCCAAAGATTTGTTAACTAATTTGAGTATTTATTTTAAAACAGTTGCTTTAATTGGTAAAAATGTTTTCGAACTACTTTAATGAATGCTTTTAAACCATAAATTTTTCTTGAATTAAAAGTATTTTTTTAATTATATAAGAATTAGAAAAACTTGATTGATTTAACAAGATTCTAGATGTACTAAATTTTTTATCCTTCATTTTTCGATTGATTATGACGAGCTCCAGTTCAAATTTTGTGATTCTACATCATATTTGTTGACAAAATTTTTATCCTTAACTTTTATTATTTATTTGTATCAAAATTATGTGACAAATTTATTGAAATAAACTAATCGGTGCTTCGATATTTTTCTAGATATCGCAAGTATGTTTTTTTATCTATAATACCACTCGTTTTTAAATTCAATCTTGTTAGATTGAATAACAGCCACAATTAGGATTATGAGCCGGTTTAATATACATTAAAATATAGTAGAGTCGAATACATGATAATGTATTCGAAACAGAAAAACGAATTTCGGAACGATTCAGTATGTTATTAGCCGTTTGTTCTATGGAAACAAATATAACATGATTGTTTCTCCATCGAAATTTTCGCAAAATATGCCTGATCGTTATTTTTCTTTACAAGTTAATAATTATGAATAAATGATATTTTTACAAAGACAATGATGCTGGGGTTGAATCGACAGGAAAATTAAAATACTTTAAGACATATATGAAATTATAATAAACATAAAATGATGAGAATTTTCCATACAATAAACAGTGAATATTTCTATCCAAAATTATTTAAATTCATACATTAGACATTTGGAATCTAGAATATCGCATAAGGTTATAGATTGGAAAAAGTAAAATCTATATGGCAAATGGTTTATAAAATTTGCTTTAACACCGATTTCCAGTTTTTTTTTATTTGGAATTGGGTGTTAATATCACGTACGAAATGGCAATCGTTATTTCCATAATTTATGAATAAGGAAATCGAGTTAATTATATATTTTCGTATATATTATTATTCATAATTATCAATTCGACGTACATAACAACCATTATGTGCTATTATTCAGGTTCGTTAAATGTGAATTTTATTGCATAATTATTCGCTTATTGTAATTATAAATAATTCATTAAATATGTTTTATTTCGTAAATATTTAATAATTTTTGATGAAACACAATTATCTTGTGGTGTAAGGTGTATAGCAGAAGATCGAAGGAAGTAGTGGAACATTACAAAAAGGATTTTATTTATAAATTATGATAGGAGATAGCCAGAATTTATTTAATAACACGTCTTTGGGTGTTGATGATAACATCGGTTATTCTGTAATAGATTCCCCCAACATCGATTTTGAGCATTCATGAAAATAATTAAATAAGAAAATATACTATACCAATAAAGAACGTGTGATCCATTAAATATTTACAAAATTAAATTCATTTATAGTTAAAAAATGACTAAGATATGCAAACATAGAGCTATCATTGAATCACAATACAATTAAAGTGATTTGACATTTCGTGAAAAAAGTTCTTGAAATTTATATTAAAAAATGAGAATGTATTATTCTGTATAAATAGCTCTATAACCACGTGTACCATTTATATATCAATAAAAAGGAAAGATAAAATGAGCTTTGTTAAGTAGAAATTGAATACGAGACATCTGGGTGAGATTGGCCGAACAACTTGGTTTATTTTTAGCATTAAAACGATTATATTTGGATATAAATAAAAGGATATTTCTCTCAAAAAGTAATTAAGGCAGTTTCATAGTAATGTGATGAATACACGTTATACTAGAAAAATTCATTAATATGTTTGACAAAAGTTTTAAAATTCTATTTTTTTAAAGTTCAAATTAATTAGGTTTGATTGAATGTCAAAAAATTCCATTTGGTTTTTAAGATTTTTTACGGTTGCAAATTCGAATGTCCGTGTTGATCTTATCTTTTTACTACATAGCCCATATTCAATGAGAAAAAATGGTCAATACCTGTAACTCTACATTAACATTGTGTGTTAGAAAACGGGAAAAATTTCATCAGCATCTCTAGTCTGTACAATATCTGAAAATTGTATTAATCCAATATGTATTTATTAAAATTCAACGATTTGCCTTTACAAATAATATAATGCCTTTACTTAGACAATGAATTCGTCTACTCTTTGCCTAATGAGTCACTCGCAGAATGGTTCATCTGGAACTTCAACAACACCCTTGTCATATTCTCAAGAACAGTCTTTATCACAGCCACAATGTCCAGATCTATCTGAGATCCTGCTTTGATGAGAATTATTTGTATTCAGTCATATCGCGCATACACGATGTTTCATCGCCTGAATAAATCCGTGAATTTAGACCCTTCTGTGGGTGTTTTGTGAAACGAAAAATCCCTGCTCTTTTTCATATTGAATTCGTTGTAGAAGACTGATTACCTTATACCAAAAGATACTCAGAAACGCTAGAATGAATGAATCCCGACGTGATATCATTTCTTGGAACTGACTGCGGTTTCTTGGTGTGTGGTTGAGTTTTTATATTGATAAAGGAACAATGTTTACTTGGTATGTCCTTGTTCTATTAAATTAAAAAAAAGAGCTTGGGATGTGACTGATGATTGTGTTTATAAAATGTTGAAAATTGACATAATTTTTCTATAATAATGAGATGATACACACAGAAAAAAGGTCATTTCAGAAGCTCTGATAGATATAATAATTTGTTCGAATAATGAGAATTCAGTTTACGAGACATGAATATTGTCGGCCTCTTAAATTTGACTAAATTGAATATGGGCGTGCGTGCTGTATTCCGAGTAATGATTCTTTCGATAAAATCGTGACAAATAGATGCTTCAAACTCTAACGTTTCCTGTTCGTAATATAGAACAGCGCACTACTCGCCACAATATATCAATTTTCCTAAAATTATCAGCTGCTAGATAAGAGAGAACAAAATTTTTAATTTATGTTAAAAAATTGAAATGGAAAATCATGATACAAACCTAATAAAATAGCATTTTACTGAGTATAACAACATTGTGACATTTTGATAAAAAGAGGTAGATTAATATTTTATCAGAATATAAGCTAAATTTATAATCATGATGTACTAATAAAATTGTGAAATAATATTAAATGGTTTAAGTCTTATTTCGTCATGTCATTTAGTTTAGAATTTTATAATTACGAGATAATTTTAACATTGTCATAAATAAATATTGGGTAGGAAAAACGAATAGGTTGGGAATTTTAAGTATGCGCATTCCTTCGAATTTGGAGTTGTATCTTGTTAAAATTCATTTTTGACATGGTATATATATGATCTTATTTCTTATAATTTGGGCGGGGTTATTATAAATGAGAAATTTTTAGAATGTAAAAAGCCATATACAATTCAGCCTTCCATCATGCGTAACAAACTATTATATTATGATGGAGCAACCTTATCCGTTTGATAATTTTGACTTACTACCTCTTCCTCCTCTTCCCCTCAGACTTATCTCATTTAAAAACGTCGCTTATGATATTTATCGGTGTTTTGTTGTTTACACATAGAAGTCTGACAACTATTTTATTCATGCATAAAGATTCGATAAGCCATGTTATATCATTAAAGGGCATATTTGCTTTATTTTGGGGCATTTATATTTTATATAATAATTGTAAAATATTTTAAAATTAGATTGCGTGTGCTTTTAATCCTAGGATTCCTTAACCTCTATATTTGTTATAATTTCTTATTGTGGGAGGTTTTATGTTTCTAAAATTCAGATATTTTAGAATTCCCATAAAATTTTCAAAGGTTGCCATAAAAGATAAAGTTACAAAAACATTTTATGCAAAAAATATATTAACAAGAAATATCCCAATATTATATACATGGAGGATTACTATAAATTTCGCATTTTTATAAATTCAAACGTTCGTTTTGATGTTTTACAGAAGAAATCGTAATTTAAAATATTGGAAATAACGAAATGAAACTTACAAAAAATCACGAAACAGGACGTTTTGGCGCAGCCGGTTTGGCGCAGGACGTTTTGGCGCAGAGGTTTTGGCGCAGGACGTTTTGGCGCAAGTAGGTTTATAGCGACTATGCTTTATCGACCGCGCCTTTAGTCATTAGTGTTTGGCGCCATAGAATTAGTAGGAGAAATGTTGGCGCCATCTTTTGAATGTATTATAAATGGCGGGAAATCCTTCATTGTTGTTTAAATTATGTTGTAATTTACATAA
>JWZT01002849.1:8965-30276 GCA_000827895.1 Thelohanellus kitauei | reverse complement strand
CCTTCATGATGGAAGGCGGGGTCTCTATAACGCTCTGCGCCAAAACGTCCTGCTCCAAACCGGCTGCGCCAAAACGTCACGTACCGAGAAAATCATTAGATTACTTCCTAGCGAACGAATGACGATTAAGCAGCGTAGATCCAGTTGCCAGATGATAGGGATGTGTATTTCGCGAGTGTGAGCTTCACACTGCCCTAACTGTTTGCAGAAGGGTGCATTCCCGGAGTATATCCCTAATATACGAGGACGCCGTCGCATTCGCGGTTGACGTAAAGTCCGTGCAGAAATGCACCGATGCATGTATGTATATCTATATTTGAGAGCAAATAAAGGATAATTAGATAATAAAACCGTGTAATAATCCTTGCAATGAATTCAAAAATTGTACCAATTTAATAAACTGAAAATATTTTAATAGTCTTAGAATTCCACTTAAAACAGTTTGACAAAACATAATAATTGTTGCACTCAAATAAATCAAATTAAAAAAACTTGCAATAAACATACAAGTTTTCGGTTAAAATTGCTCAAAGACAAGTCCTCTCTGTGTTTTTTTTGACCGCTAAATTGGACTTTGAAAAAAAACAAAATTTAACTGGAGATTGTTTTAAAAAACAGCCGACTATAAATTGGACTGGAAAAACGCTTATTTTATCCCAACACTCATTAATAATCTCTGTAATCAACATAATACACTTTGCAATCAAGTTAATAATATTTTCAATCCGCTTAATAAGCATTGTCAACAATTTAATAAACATCGCAATCACTTTAATAGTCTTTGCAATCATAATAATAAACCTTGCACTCAACATACAGGTTTTCGGTTCCAATTATTTGAAGATGAGTCCAGTATGTTTTTTTGTGTGCCAAATTGGAATTTATAAAAAAGCAAAATTTAACTGAAATTGTTGTATAAAAACAGCCGACTCAAACTGGATGGACAAACGCAAATTATCTCCGACAACTCATTAATAATCTTTTAAATTAATATTATATCCCTTTAACAATTCAAATAAACCTTGGAATTAAATTAATAAACATTACAATTGAGTTAATAATCATAAAAATTCGCTTAATAATCCTTTACAACAATTTACGAAACATTACAATCACTTTAATAGTCTTTGCAATCAACAAAAATAACCTTGCAATAAACTTAATAGTCTTTGCAATCAATATAATAAACCTTGCACGCAACTTAATAAACCTATCAATCAACATACCGGCAGATCGGTTCAAATTGGTCAATGACGAGACATGTTTTTTTTCCGCAAAATATGAATTAGAAAAACCAATTTTAACTGTAAACTTTTGTAAAAAATAGCAGCAGTCTTAAATTGGACAAGACGAACGCAAAGTTTTACCTAGAACACTTTAATAATTTTTTTAATCAGCATAATTAACCTTGCAAATCAATTAATTAACTTTGCAAACAATTTAATAAAACTTGCAATCAAGATAATAAACATCACAATCAACTTAACAATTATTGTATTCAAGTTAATATATGTTTCAATTAGCTAATTAAATTGCATCCATTTTAAATAACTTTGAAAAAAATTTAACAACTTTTGCAATCAATTTAATAACATTTCAATCAACGTAATAAAAATTGAAATCAACTTAATATACTATTATATCAATTTAATACTAAATCTAATCAACCTTATCTTTAAAATACATAAAAAATAATCCTTGCAAACAATCAAAAAAGCATTGCAATCAACTTAATAAAAACTGCAATCAGTTTAATAAACCTGTCCTTTATTTATAACGTTTTTCTGCCGTTTTTCACATATTTAAAGTTGATTTTTGCTTCCATTTCAGCGGCTAAAGTTTTACATTAATTAAAATGTTATTAAATATTTTCTGTAAATTATATTAAATATATATTAAATAACTATATTTCAATAGGTATTACTTAAATTCATTCATGTATATATGATTATTTTTTACGACTAATGTACCTTTCCAGATCACTGAGATAGTATGCAATACAATCTCTGTCTTCAACCATTTACCTGTATTTTTTGCTACGTTACAGCCATTTTCACAAAACCATTAAAATTTAATTTCGATGGTGAACTTATTCTTAAAGATCGGTAATTAAATAAATGCCGAAGAATTCGCTGGTTCAATTTCAAGGGGACCAGCTTGTATTACTTCATCTGACTATATGTAATTTTGCAGATAAATGGTAGTTATATCTACTAATATGCATTGAAATATTACCTCTTGAAACTTATAGTTATTATATATTTGAAATTGTTCGTTTTTAGAACCCATTAACAAATCATATACATTTCTCCAAATCTCTGTCAATTCGCCACCTATCAGAAAATTTACTGACCATCGTTCAAACATACCTACAATCGATATAATTAAAGTTGCCAAAAATCAATAATTTCTGGAATTAGCATAATACTAAACATTATAATAGTTATATTCTGAATTGTCCGCTCAAATTCATTCTCTGAAGACAAGCTTTCGTTAAAAATCTTCAGATATTTTTTTGCACAACAGTGATTTGAATTGTAGATTCAAATGATAAACATTGATAACTTAGGAAACATGATCTTATAGATGACGAGTACCGCATTTGAATCGATATTGACCATTGGCCATGTATCATTTTCTCATAGAAATATTAACCTCATTTTTAGGTACCGTATTCCATACTGTTTACGTTAGGCGAATTTATTGCAAGCTTATTAGCAATGGCAAACCAAAAGCAGAGTTCACATATCTTCGCACTGCCCAGTTTTGGTCTTCACTTGAAAATCTATTTGTCTATTGACGTTTGACGATCGAATGTCTATATATACTGACACTTTTGAACTGTTGCCTTGATTTATTAAGTCTTTCATATGTATCTGTTTGTTTTCTCTAACATTTATCTGTTTATGATAAAAAATTTTATTACAAGGTTTTTACACACAGTTGTATTGTTAGAATTTTTAAAGTTCAATAAAAAATGGAAGTTTGTATAAAACAGGTTTAATACAGCTGATGGGAGAAATCATTTATATTTTTTAACTTTATTATGTTGATTCTGATACTTTAAAGTTTTTCAGAGGCCCTATAATCCATAAAAATGTGTTTTATAAGCATAGAATTGAACATTTTTTTTCGATTTTATAGATTCCTGCGTTCGAATCCATACGTTATTCTTAAGTTAATACTGTACCATTATATCCCTCCTTAGTAAATAACATAAAAATCTCAAATCCTATAGTTTCTAATACTTATAAATCTTCTATTCAATTAAATATTCTGGATGAAGCTGATTATTAAATAAATATTTATGCCAGTATATGTAGATTTACAACTAAAATATATATGAAAAATAAAATAGTTTACATTGATTCATAAATACCTTCATAAAATACCATCTTCGTCAAAAAACTCGTCTGTGCCATGATGATATTCCAATATTAAGACTATGAATTAATTGTAAATACTAAATGATAAACGTAAGGAAATTTATTGTTGTTAGACTTAATCGAATCTCAGAATAAAACATCTCATATTACACTGCATAATCTGACACACTATTCGCATAACCATCGAATTAATAATAACTATTCATTTCCTTTACTTTTATATTATATGAATACAAAATAGAGTTTTTTAATACCTACGAACAAGGTCAGTTTATTATCCAGGAATATGATGAAATACTAAATTAAATTCAAATAACTTACACCTTAAAAATTTATATGTAGTTAAAAATGTACGATCTTTATATTTTTTGCTACATATGTATTGATTGAGGTTTAGAATTACAAAACTTTTTCCTGATTTATATACTTATAAAAGCTACTTTCATTATTCGAATCATTTACCAATTTATGTAGAAACAAGTTTGTTTATATAATAATTTTGGTTCTTTAACATAAACAAATTTTCAATTATCAACCATAGTTTCTAACAAACAATTAACATAAAGTTCATCTATGGCTTTTGATGTTTTAACATATTTTTGAGCCAAAATTTAATTCTCAATCCGAAATTTGATATTCAATGATTATATAGTCAATCGATTTTAATGAAGACAACTCAAAACAGGTTATATTTTAAATAGAAAATGAATATAAGGTGTTTCCAGAAAAATATTTTCAAATGAATTATAAGCGATGGAAAATACTCACATCGCCAACACGCACTATTGTTTTTAAATTTTAATAAATTTATATTTGTAATTATCAGGTAATATATATTGGATATCTGCATAAAGATCATTAAAGACATATTTGATACTAACTATATTATTCTATATTCCATAATTTGAAAGATTCAATATAACTGTATATTCTCTATAATTTATAGCCCAAACAATTTTCCTAGATGTTTTATTTGAACAGATATTTCGAAATATTTTGTCATTTCGTTTACATTTTAATTTAATGGCGCACAACAAACGTTGAAATCAATAACATATACTAGGCACAAATATAATAAAAGAAAAAAATTGTCATGTATCTTTATTAGATGAGATTATAATCCTCCACATAATTTGTGTTCGAGCTTAAATGCCAAGATAAGAAGATATATCTGTTGAATTTATGTTTTTATAGAACGGTGCCAAAAATATAAAAGAGATCGTCGAAATAGATCCAAGTATATTTAAATCAACTAAATTACGTCTGAAAAATGTAACCTGAAATTCTTGAAAAATGGCAGTTAGCATAATCAAGACATCCATCCAATGCTGAAAAATGTTATGACAGCTTTACAGTGTCATACAAATGAAATGAAATTATCAACACGAATCGATTTATTGAAAATAATTTGTCGATTGTCACTGTTGATTCTAGATGTGGAATCGACTATTAAGTGCTCATGTATGAGATTTTAGGCCATATAAAGAATTTAATAGTTCGTTCGTTAATTAAAGTATATAAAAACGAACATGTTCATCTACAAAAGCTCAATGAAACGGTTTTTAGGGCAATGAGTACTGAAATCTACATTAACGTACTATTTGAGGACAAATGAATGGTTTTTACGGAATTTAACCACCATTTCTTGTTAATTCTGCGTATTTTTCGGTGACAAAATACTGTCACTTGATTGTCTCAAATTAGACAGAATTTACTGTATTAGGTATTCGTTTATTTAAAATCTTTAACCTTCAGTTTGGTTATGCCTGGTAAATTCCTAGAACACTATTTTTATATCAAATATTGCCATAAAATTGAATTAAGAGTTTATGATCACTTTAGTGCATTTTTATCTCTGACATCACCACAATTTAAAAAAATAAATGAGATTTATATCTTTTTACTGAACATGACAATTCAAGATATCAAATGATATCTGAAATAAGGTTTAACTTTACAATTCAATAATAAACCCACTATGGTGATCTTTTAAGGGATAAATGTACATAAATACTTTCCAAATGTTAATCAGTGATTTAAATTAAAATTGTGAACATATATTGTCACCAGAGTAAAAAAACAATCATACACCTTGAAAAATTAAGTATATTTTGTACCATCGAACAATATTTTTAAAAATTCTTAAAAATATTAAAAATTTGTGAATTATTTAAAAGTATATACGTTATAATATATTTTGACTAATATTTTTTGACACTGTTTTCGAGTATTTTTTTCACAATATATATATGTTACACGAAAGATGGATATTTTAATTTTAGCTTTATACCTACTGTTCATTAATAACAAAAAAAATTTCTTCGGATATTCTTTATTCATATAGCTTGTAATTATGATAAAATGACACGTAAAGATTATATCGAAATGGAGGTTAAATAAATCGCACGAATACACTTTTAAATTCGCATTTTGTTCATGGCCTTATCTGAAGACAATTAGTAATTCGATGTAAACGACTTTTTAATATTCCTACAAAACTCCAAATACAAATGAATAATGTTATTAAATATTTCAAATATATTACCGCTCGTTAGTTTTTGACGGAAATAGTGTAGATTCTCTCATCGATTCTTCATAATCACTGGGTGATTTTCGTCGATGCTCTTGTAAGAACATCCAATAATATTTGATTATCGAATACTCTGGTATATCTCGTTGGCTATTACTTTCCACTTAGATAAATAAACTCAAATGGTTAAAGTTATAGGGGACAGGTATAAATATGCTTGTAATAATATGATTTTTATGCTATCTCTCTTTCAAGTTGAATGTCAATTTTGATGGTTTGCCATCTCTGATATAGTAAATAAAAAAACAATTATAGTGCTATCAATTATAATTAACCACTTTTATTTCAAAATTATACTAAAATTTTTGTAGTAAACATTGAATAAATTTTAATTTGGTGCTAATTTGAAAACGTCATATGGACAACTTCTAATTGTCAACAGAGAAAATCAAACGCGAAATACGAATGTCATAATGTGTGCATGTGTAATATCTGAAGCCATAATGTTGTAAAACAATATTTTTAGAAAAGAATGTGTGTCGAAATCAAGATATAATGTCAACACTGTTTAATAATAATGAATTGTTGAAAAAGGTTTTGTAAAAACGGAAAAATATGCTTGGATAACAAAAAATAGTGTATTAATTCAATAAAAAAAATTAATTTATTTCAACATAAAATACAAATATTAATTTATGTAATTTGGCCTAAAAATAAATCTTTGTAATAGGTTATGCAAATTAATATATTTAATTTTACGTGTTTTGAGTTAAAAACGAAGTATTTAAAGTTTTTACATTTTTTATGATCTCATCCATCGGTACTGAAACTACGATTCCACAAATAGATAACTACAGTGACGCTCGACAATTTATGTTCTATTGATTGAATCACGTTTCGTTAACACATTTTTGAATTTTTTGACAGTATCAGAGATCATTTATCATTTTTCAGTATTTGATATTTTTCTTATATCATTTTTACTGCAGTCTTTCGAAGTATTTGGCGTCTAAATATACATACGTAAATATGTTGATATACATTTGTCTCTTTATATTATCTAAAGTTAGTTTTTATTTTTGCGGCTTTTAGATAGAAACAAATAGTTTGAGACAAATCTTTTTAAGACCTAAATTAAACTCGTACAAAAATTATATCAATGTCTTTAAAAGATCCTATTATATATATTCAGCATTCTATTTTCATTAGTTCTAATGCTATTGTTCGACATTAATAAAATCTGTTCTTCTGCGGATGCCAAGTTATATAAAATTAATATTACGAACTAGGCCTAAATGTTAATATCAGTAAAAATACATTGAAAATTGTTTTCGGCTGAAAAATAGATAGGTTGAAAACTAAGTTGTTGCAAATATAAATGGATTTAATGTATTTGAAAACACGCTTATATTTTGTGAATCAATATTTTTATTCTCAAAGTGACTTTTTTACTGATAACCCATAAAATTCATTGACAAAGAATTATCAAAAAATATGCCTATGGAATCAGCACGAATTTTAAGTGTGTCTTCAAATTAAGCATGTAGATTTGTAGTATTTTTTGATTTATTGTGAGTGTTGCTATTTACGAGTATAGGGAAGAAGGCTGCAAGGATTTTTGTTTTTGTTCTAGGATTGATATCCAGGCTATGAGCATTATTATGTTTGTTAAAAATGATTAAAAACAAGATAAAATTCTATAATCGGAATATTATAGAGATCAAAGCGTTCGTTTTCGTTGTTAATACATAAAATCTATTCAAAAAATTGTGTTTAAATTCGGTATCCTAGATAATAACAGGATAAATTGAAAAGCGATTAATCAAATATTATCAATACTTTTATTGTTTCAAATAACACTTGGATTAAATAGAATGTATGTGTTAAATGCAGATTAAAAATTCACTAGTAGAAATGTTTTACCTTAGGGTTCAGAAATGTGTAACAATTTTGATGGCTATTGAAACATTTTTATACATATGGATGATTCTCATACATTATTTTATACCTACCAAATCCCATGAAATACAGTTATCCTCCTCGGAAACTATGATAATATCGAGTACTTTTTTATATTAAAAGATGATTCTAATCAATTAATAAATAGATATTTAAGTCTGTGGGAAGTTATTCAATCTATTCCATATATTACAGCTACTATACGTGGTATTTACCATAGATATGATTTTTATTGCCGACCTTCAGCATATTTCATTGATTCTATTAGAAATTTTATAGCTTACGCATTGATCAGTTCAGCTAGTTGTAAGAAATTTATAAATATAGTTATTTCAAACTATATTGGTCCATACTATTTCAAACCATTGGTTGTAAAATGTACAGGTAATAGTTTTTATAAATTTTCCAGAAAGCATAAAAAATGAATCTCGGTGGAGATATTTAAGGATTCTTATCAATCTTCCAATCCTTATTTTGTGCTTGAATATCTTTGAAATTTTACTTTTATTATATACCCACTTCAAATTTGATGCCCGCGAATATAAAATACGATTTATATATATGGAACATAAGAAATCCAAAGATCGTTATAGTCAAAAGAAATGGCTGTAATGAAAACGATTCAAAGTGATATAATAGCACAATATGAAATATCTTTTTTACTTTTTAGCTTATTTAGTTATTTTAACTGATATTCTTACTAATTATTAAACGCTTTAAATCAATAGTAACTACAATAAAATTATTGAAAAACATATTTAAGGGTAATTTATGTTGAAATACGAATGATACATTATTATAGAAAAAATTAAAAGTAAATAGAAAATGAATATCAATTTTAGTCTTCTTAAAAAACGAATTCATATGAAAATATTGAAAATAATTATAACTTACATCACATAGATCAAGTATATATTTATGTATTATTTTAACATAATATTGCATGAGATGTACATAAATATGATTTCATAAATAGAAATATTTTGAATTTTTATATTTTCAGGTTAATGTATGCGGCGTATGTCGCAAGATTTAAATCATGCGGCATATAAAACGATTCAGCTAATGTGTGAATATTTGAAATTTACCCAAATTTCCTGTTCAAAGGCCATGTAGCTTTTCCGAATATTTGAACCTTGGGGCTTATATGCTAGTGGGCCTAATATAAGTACAGAATACATTTTTTTGTAAATTTATGGTATTAGGCCTTTATATGAGCATGTTCTCTACACTGGAAAATACTGAAGTAATATATTATTGTTGATCAATTTAATTAGTATTTAATCAATATTCAAAAATGCAAAAATTCACTTTCATCACATCTGCATTAATTGCGTTCCTAGATGAAAATGTTGCGTTCTTATGACTTTGACATGCTGTTACAGATCCTATTTAACGTTCCTCAAAGTAATCAAACATAAAACACGAAGTATATAATTTTTGCTTGATATTATTATTGTTAAATTCGAGCATTGTTTCCGATAAATATGCTCACATATATACAAACGAGTGATAACGCTATTTGTAAAATATTGTTACGAGCTACATAAAATGATGAAATCCGTAACAATCTCATCCGAATTTATATAAATAAAAATACTATTTAGGTTTACAATAACACGAAAATTTTCTGTAATAAACAAGCTACAGCCATAATAATTTTTCCTCATATATGCTATGTTTTTCTTTAATACAAACAACTAACATTTTCCTCACTCTTATAAGGATTTCGTTTTTAAACAACATCAAATGATAGATATGGATCTATATACGAATATTCGAATCGTATTATATTTAAAAAATAAAGGTTTCTTATTAATTCAAAAAAAATTTACATAGACGTATGAGAATTTGTGATAATAATGTTGAATAAATTATCATACATTTTGAATTTTTTATTATAAATTAATACAATATTTTCTGAATAATTATTTCAATATGATATTGCCCATTATGATAAAAATTTTATATATTCATTTTGAAAAAGTATGTATAAATCTGTCTTCCCGATCGCGAGATATATAATATCATCATAAACATCTGTATCACCGAATTGGATATAATATTGTTTTCATTAATGCAATATATCCGAAGAAATAATCGAAGAATCGACTAAAAATATACAATAACTTGTATATTTATACAATCGCTCAGTGTATGGTTGTAGAAAAAAGTCCAAGAGTTTCTTGTAAGGTTATATTATTAAATTAAATATTTTTTTTTCGAATTCTTACAAACAAATATCAGATAGTATTTAAAGAAATATGTAAAAAGACTATAACTATATAGAGAGGGGTAGACATACAAATCTGGAGGGGAAAATTGAAAAATGTTAGCTCTATGCAATTTATCATTTGATTGAAAAGTATATTAAATGTTTAGCAGATATATTAATGCATTCTTGAGTTAAGACAATTCTCCTGACATTAGCAGTGGTTTATATGAGATTAATATATACTTTTAAGACTGAGTGCTTTGATTAAATTTTTTAGGAATATGGTGAATCATTTACATTGAATAAATTTATAAAAAGATATATTCAGCCAAACATATTTTTAAACAATGGATCATGTTCATTTAGTGCTTAAATATTTTTTTGATTCTAACAAGGTCT
Organism: Thelohanellus kitauei; assembly: GCA_000827895.1. NCBI lineage: Eukaryota > Metazoa > Cnidaria > Myxozoa > Bivalvulida > Myxobolidae > Thelohanellus > Thelohanellus kitauei. Next base: position 19,787 of record JWZT01002849.1, on the reverse strand, counting down.
ACAGTACGAATTTGGATATCTAACTTACGATAATATGGATTATTCCTAAAATCTATGTACAGTTACCTTGTATAATTTTCAGCTTTTGGGCAATATGATTCTATAAAAAACGATAAATAAACTTGCTAAACAAAAAAATGTTTTTAATGCATTAAAAACAATAAATTTATTCCAAAATAACATTTAAAATTAGATCTCAGTTCATTTTGCAAATATTAAATTGTTTAAATAGGTTTTTCAAATGAATATGTTCGGTTTTAGTTACTTTGAGTTTGCAATGAAGCATTATATTTTCAAAAATGTATATAATTTCATCCATTTCCATCAATTATTGATTCCATATCAAGAAGCAACAGTAGACATGTACAAATTACGTCCAATTTGTGAATAAAATTAATGTCTATTTTTTTAATATGTTTAAAGGTGAAAGAGGTGTCTTAACATATTTCAGTATTGATTAAATGCTCAAATTCTGAGAACTGCAGCCTTAAAAAGAATTTTGGATTTAATAAATCAAACACCATTTTAGTTGATATAATTTTACAGCTTTTGATCAATTTAAGGCAACTCTATTATATTTTTGTTGCTTGATGATATAAACATCGATTTGAATATATCTTTATTTAACGGTATAATAACTACGACAAAGTATATGTGAACGAGTTTGATGGGTCATATAAAATATAGCAGGAAATTTCTTTCTTTTGTTAAATCTAAGGTAAGTATTTGATCTAGATTTCATCATTTATTCAGAGCATGACATTTGAAATTTCAACATAACAACGAAGTATTCCGAAGTGTTAATTATAGTAATACCTTAAGTGAAATTGTTTTTGTTCTGTAAAAATATACCGTTTTATATATAAAAAGGGTTGGCTGTATTTTAAAACACTGGCATGTTTTGTAAATTCTTATTTTTATGACAAAAGTAGCCTTTTAATTGATGAAACAGAACATTTATTGTTACATTAGTGTGATAAATGTACATTGGCCTTTAGAATTATCAAAGGTTTTAAGATTGTAAATAAATTATTACAACGGAATGTATAGACTATTATGTTTATTGTATTGACAGATGTTATTTTCGAGGATTAGCCAGAAAGTTTCTAGAATCAGTAGTTTTGTTACAAGGATTTATAATAATGTTGATAATACAGTTTATCTAGAGAGAAAAAATCGCCAGACCCCAATATAGTGTAGGTCAGGGCATATAAAATTATGTTTTAATACCTAAATCCTCAAAAATTATCATGTTAGTGTTAAATGTTAGATCAAAACAAGATTAAATGAATAGAGATTAATAAAATATTTACAATGCAGTTATTATCGCGAATAATATTTGAGTGTAACAAGAATGTATGTTTAAGATACGGATTAAAAATTTGTCCTTTGAAATGTATTACCTAGATTTTCAGAAATACCTTACAGTTTTGATGTCGATTCAAATATCTTTATACATATTTTTGATATTTATACATTATTTTATCTCTGCTGAATCCAATCAAATTCACATATCTTTCTTTGAAACAATCGAAAAATCCAGTATGTATTTATATTTAAGATGATTCTATTTATTCGTTTGATGGATATTTAAGTTTTCGACAATTTTTTCGATGTATTCCATATATTTCCTGCGCTATATATTGTGTATATAATAGAATCAATACTCATTACCCACCTCCAGAATATTTCATTGATTCCATTAGATATTTTTCAACTTACGCACTGATCAGTACAGCTAGTGGTAAGATATTGATAAATATAGTTATTTTAAACCGTTTTTATCCATACTATTTCAAGCAATTAATTATCAAATGTACAGGTAATAGTTTTGATTTATTGTATAGAAAGCATCAGAAAACAATTTCTGAAGAGATGGTTAAGGAGTTTTATCTATCTTCCAGTCCTAATTTTGGGCTTGAATATCTTTGAGATTTTACTTTTATTATATAATCATTTCAAAATTGATATACGTAAATTTAAAATAAAATTCATATACAAGGAATATACGAATGCCCAAGATCGTTTTCATACAAATAAATGGTTTGGGTGAAATCGAGTTAAAATGATATAATCGCAGAGATGACATATTGCATTTAATATTTACTTAATATAAATATTATCTGTGATATTCATATTAATTTTTCAACATATTTAATCTATTTTAGCTAGCGAAAATTTATACATCGACATATTTTCCATATTATTTATTCAAAATAGAATCAAATTGAATCGTATAGAAAATTAGAATTCCAAATAAATTAAATTGTATTTTGGTTATCCTAAAAATAATTAACTTCAAACCAATGAAAAAATGTCGAAAATAATTAATGCTTCCAGTATTCAAATCAACTAATAATTTACTTATTTATTTCACCGAATATTAGTTAAGATGTAAAATAACGGATTTCATAAACCAAAACACCCTAACCTATATTTACAATTTTTATAAACAATTTACTTCATATTTTATTCATATACTTATATTTACATCACTTTTGGTTCTTAGGTTAATGTATTGCTGTTTTAGTACTATATTAATGTAGTCTGTCATCTTTTGATATGTTCCCTAAAGTAATAAACCTTTAAATATGGAGGAAGTATGGTCTAGGTAAGTTATTCAGAAGCATTTATTCAAACATTCTTTTCTGATAAATATGCTCACCACATACTGATGAAAGATAACCATATTTCTAAATATATCGTTACGACCTGCATGAAATGATGAAAACCGTTACAAGTAAATCTGAATTTTTGTAAATACGAATAGTAGTTTAGAGAACTCATTTAACGACAGTATCTAAAGTAAAATATGCAACCGCTATATCCATTCGAAACAAACACACAATTCATCGTGTCTTTGAAAATTTAATTAATTTTTAAAAGTCTGATAAGGATTTTCTTTGAAACAAGATGGATTAACAGAAGGTGAACACTATACAAACATTCGATTTATATAATATTCCACTATTAGAAGCCTCCTCAATAAAAAATATTAAAATTTACAAGGATATATGATATTTATGATAATAATGATAAATGAATCATATGATGGACATAGAAATATTTATTAAAAAATAAATTATTTTTAAAAGATGATTTCATTTAGACATCTCTAATATCTAATTTTATATTTTTCAATGAATAAACATATATCAATCAGTCTCCAACATTTCTAAGTAATTAAAATTGTCATGAACATCTTTATTCACCAAACTCAGATATAATTATTTGGATTTACGGAATTTTTCTAACAAAATAGCGCAAGATCATGATAAAATGATATAATAGTTTTTATGCTTATAGTATCATGTACTGTGGAGTCATATAATTGCTTGAGTGTCGAATAAGATTTGTTTATAAAATAGTTCATTATAGAGTATCAGTATATGGGGTTGAGGAATACTTATAAACAAATATCAGAGAGAATTTAATGAAATATTTTAACAAAATAACAAAACTATATCTGTAAATGTATATAATATATACATGGATGAGAAAATTGAGAGATATTATCTATATGAAATATATCATTTGATTTACAAATACTTCAAATCATTTACATAGAAATTAAAATTCTATTCTGCGTTAAGAAAATTCGCATTAAAGTAGACACACGTGATATCAGTTTTGAATATCTATAAAAATAGTTTACCATTATTCAAATTTTTTAATTAAAAAAGATTCGTTAATATTTAATATATTAATTGCATGTCCAATTTTGCAGATTGTATTTCTGGCATAAATTTGCAAGCTATTTAAATACTAATTTTTTGTATATTTACGAATACCACAGTTTTAATATTATTTTGACTCTGATGATAAAATGGATGATTCCTAAAAACTATACATTTAGTATATTGAAAATATTAAGAAATATAAATTTAATAACCTTTTTTTTTTATTACTCACCATCTATTTAAAATAAAGCAAAAACCGATATATAAGTTATGATCACTTTGAAATATCATTTTCGATAATAACCGAATATATATTTTATTTATATATAATAATTTTGAATTGTCTCGATTTCACTTGATAGAAAAAAACTAAGTTCATTTTGATAAAAACCATACCTCTATGGATTAATTAGATAAATTTATTAGAATTCATGAAAAACCTATAGAGATGGATATGATAAATTACTTGAAAATAATGTTGAAGTCTAAAAATGGCACATCAGACACATTTACCCCTAATTTCCCCATAACAAAATATTAAACATATATAGTACTAATTATTTAAAGATGGTTATATGGGATTTCATGGTTTATTACATAAAAAAGAATTTTTTGTTAAGTATTTTTTGATTATAATTGACATATAAATTAATATGTTTAGTAAAAATCCACGAGGCTCAACGCGAAAACAAACATTAGTGAAAAACTGTGCTAGCTTTAATGTTTTTACCTAATAGTCATGAAGTGTGATTCTAACCCATGTAATTATTTCATCCATACATATGATTTAATGTATAATTTTATATTCGTATCTCAAACTTATTCGCAAAACATCAATGAATTCAATACAAACAGCTATTATTTTCAAATTTGGTTTGTTGAAATTAAATATTTCTTTTTTTTTTTGAGTGTGTCAAAATATTTTTTCATTTCATCCCGTCTGTTCTAAATTAGACTTCTTAAGAAATTTATTTTGTGTTCATTTATCTATGGTGCATATATCTGGTAAGGTAACTAAGCCATTTGATAGTATACTGCATTTTTGTGATTCTTTTTTTCATTTTAGTGTTTTTGACACTGACAAATTTCAGGATAAATTTTGAAATTTTTTTAGTATATAATGTGGTTTATAAAAAGCTGATATATTCAAATTTCGCTTTTTAGTATAAAATACATTACACCTGTTTCCACAATAATTTACATATTTAGTTCATTCGAACGGCCTATTGTTTGCGCATGATCATTATTTTATCATTTAATGTAACTCAGTGCTATTAAATATTGTCGATTATTTTCAAATCAAACAATTTACAATAGGGTTCAAAAATTATTTTAAAATAAATTTAAATGTAAATCTTTAAAGATTTGGAATGGAAAGAGCTTTGAAACTCGGCTCTATCTGGTGTATTCATTTTAAATTATTTGTACTTTTGTTGTTGCAAAATTCTTTATAAAGAGTTTGCATGATAGATAATCTTAAAACACCTTGTTATACATTTCAATAAAAAATGCAATTCGATCGTATTTACCCTAAGAGAAAAAGTGTAAAAAATATTATTCCGTGACCGTTTTGATCATATTAGAGGCACTGTCAGATAAAGAAGCGTGAAAACCCATTTATTGAACACAAAATAATTTGATTTGTAAATTATTCAAATAAGAATTATTGAACGAGGATAGAAAGCAATTGTTTTCAAGATTCGTATATGTATGGACTGGCACAAATATACAAATAATTGGATTGATTCAACATCAAATTTTAAATTTGGCAAATCCTCTCTTACATATTATAATGATTAATATTCAATTTCATCGTTCAAGGACTATTAATCATGTAATAGAATCAAAATGTAACGAATTTATTTCTACTGGTACTCATTTCTCCATGGATCATTGAAATCTAGTCATTTTTATCAAAAACTAAGACGAATTAAAGGCTAATTTAGTAATTTTCTTGGCGCTGTGGTGAATCATTTATTGCCACATACATCAAGGCATATATTCCAAAACAGTTACAATAGATGCATCGGAAGATCAAAAAACATCACTCAGTAATTGTTGCAAAAATATTAATATTTTATAAAAATAATTTTTGAACCTTTATGCCTTTTATGTGAATATATTTTTATTATAAAAATATCGGCTTTTTGAGTGGGCTCTGAGACAACAAATGAAGGAATAAAGGGTCATGCCTGAAAATTTTCCTTTTGAATGACCTCATATGTATATTTTATGGGGAAATAGTAGAATAATGCTATAAAATTTAGGATTATATTATGAAAAATTCCACCGTATATTTTCAAGGAATATTTGAATATCAGTGTGTTATACTCATGTAATATTAACGATTAAAGAGAAATGTGTGAAAATGAATATATGTTAGGAATGTCATATTGATAATATTTAATGATCTTCAAGTATTATGATGAATATTCGTTAAGATATGGTAGGTGTTTTATGAATTTATTCGAACTTTAATTGAAGTATCTCTCATCCAGAACAGATGCAATCTCATTCATAGTAAAAATGGTGGTTTAAAAAACCAGAGTAACACTGCGCGTTATTCACATAGAATATGTTCAAATTTGAGTGAGATCATTTTAATATATATCTAGAGTATGTTAATGTCAATACAATCGTCGTACGAAAGATGATATCAAGATATCCACCAACAAGCCAAGTTGATATGTTGATAAAATATGTCTTGAAATAGGAAACTCATTATCACCTATTTTTTTTGCAACAATGTATATAAAAATAATTGCTCTAAAAAAGTCATTTATGATTAGCCACTCTCCAGGATATAAAAAAAACATTGATTAATTCAATAACTGTCCTCAAAACTTGTATGAAATAATTATTAGATAAGATTACTAAATTTAATGGGTTGCAACATCTGTTGATGATATGGAACATATGTTTGAAATTTGTAAATTCAACCTAAAACGTTTTGTGGAAGATCAATGAGTTTAGAGATAATATTGACAGTTAAGTATAATGTGTTTTCTGATTCTAATGTAAAAATGGTCGTTGTATAATACTTAGCCCTATTATTATGAAAAACGAATGTAATGGAACTGACAAAATCACATACTATTAGAAAGATTAGAGATCTTTGGCTATGTTGAACTTTCAACTTTTCACTGTAAACAACTCTACAAAACCAAGGACAGTATTCTCAAATCGATAACTTGTAATATCAATGATGGCACACCTGATGACCATTCACAATTATACGAATATGAAGCATATTCATCTCAGCCATGAACTCTATCTTTTAATTATCTGTAAGTTATCACAGCTTGATAAGAAAAACAATTGTCTTAAATCTTAACATTTATCCATGAATTAAAGAGATAGGCAACGTGTAGGTGTGGAAAGTAGCTATTTGTACATAAACTCTCTTCGATTATTATAGTCAATTAAACACAGTATACTTTTCAAGATATATTTATATATCTCGAAATGCCTAAATGTATGATTTTATATATCCGTGTCAGCATATTAGTTAATTGAAATTTTTTTTTTTAAACGATAAAACACAATATTATCCATGATGATTATATTACACACTGACCAATCCATTCAATTTACGTATAAAATTTCTTTTATCGTCTTAATTGTAATGCAATAACTTTCTTTATAAAAATATAGATATTTTCAATAATACAGCTTCATATAGATATATCTTGCAAATTCTTTGACGAGTTTTGCTAATATCCTGAAAATTAATTAAGGAAAATTAATGTTATTATAAATAATGTATAAGATCATATAAAAGTAGTTAAAGTTGAGAGTGGTAACATATATAATGTATATAAAGAGAACTTTAAAGGATACCATTGTATAGATTCAATGTGGGACTTTACTTCTTTTCGACTGGGCGTGTGTTATTTTAAATAGGAACAAAAGTTAAGCTTTACACAATCAAAATATATCTATTGCATAAATCCCATGAATGTTTTATTGATAACTTTTTAAAAAATAGATATATTTAAATATATCAATTTTCATCCCGATCGAGTCTTTCAATTTTAATCAAAAGGATATTTCAATAATTTTTAATTTTATATGTTTATACATTAAAAAGTATTTGAATTTTGAAAAGTGGGTCATTTCGTAACGCATCCACTGTTTAATATTAGAGTTTTGATTCTTCATCTTTGCCTTATAAATCATAATTCCTGTTTCTGAGTATACTAACTTATCAAAAATACGATTAGCACAGAAAAAAATCGTATAAAAGTGGCGGTGTTTTATTATAAGATAATTTGCAAAATTATGAGAAATATATTTTGATTTTAAATTTTCTCCGATAAAATAATTGATTGTCTTTGAGAAGCAGTTATTATAATTATTCTGTGCCATAATTTAGAGCATTATTCGTCTCATATTCAAATATATAGTAATTACAATAATTCATATGAAAGATAACTGATTTATTAAAGATTTAGATCTATAAAATTTCCCAAATTATTTTAATTTTAAACAAAAAGTCATATACAGAGAAAAAAAACATCTCTTATCGATGTAAATTTATTTGAACTCAAATCTGGTATTTAATTGATTTTATTTGAAATCAAAAAATTCATTTTACTATTATGCTTTTTGCGAGCATGCATATTTGTGTAAGTATATGATATGATCACCGTATATTTATATTGTCTACAATTCATCAATTTTATTATATCATAAATTGAGAAATGTTTTTTTTCTTAAAAAAAGTTATAGTATTTTTTCATTGAAACATAAACATGGGCAACAAATTTAAGACCTTATATGAACCGAATTTTCCGCTTTTTTAAAATTGGATAGAAATGTTAGCTATAATCTAATATCAACATAGAGGAATGTTTGTTTTTAATCTTTAGATTGAGACGTAAAATACAAATAAATAACGAAAATAATAAGGAATATTGTTATGCCCGAAATAATTCTAAAAAAATTTCTATACATATAGTAGCCTAATGGTCTTATATATGAGACACTAAGACAATCGTTTACCGTTTATTAAAATGTAGAAAGTTTTAGCCATAAATCAATATTTGAAGATTATGCTAAAATTTTCTAGCCTACAACTAAGTTTTAATAACAGAAAATTTTCGGGTAGAACCGATTCTAATTTTTTTCCTATTAAGCTATGCAAGAAGTTTCTATTAACACTATATGTTTTCACAGAATAAAATTACTCATACGATTTTTAAATTATTTATTTAATGAAAGACTTATTATTAACACGTCGGTATTCGCGATTTCAATATATACTTTAGAAGTATAAACATAGTTAGAAAATAGGATGACCATAGCGTTACAAGAAAAAATACCTTTCGCAATAATTAATAATTTATATTAATTAATATTTCAATAGTGTTTTAGAAAATGGAAAATTGATCCATCAAATCTTAAATAGGATGGTCAACGATGTAAAAACCCTAATAATAATCATTGGTTGATTTATTAAATTCAATGTTGACTTTATCGAATCTTAATTATTCATTTAATAAATTTGAAGTTTCTTCCTTAAATTTGTATCATTTAACATAGATTATTTCATTCAAAATTTTATTTTATCAACGTTCAGTTACCTCGATGATGAGTTCTTTACGCTAGTGTGCAATCAATTCATTCTTGCATCAAAATGCGTATAAAATTTGGACTCAATTTTCCAAACTAATGCAGTAACCTAGATTTTAAATCAATTCATAGAATTTTTTAATGTGATATTAAAACGTGAATTTCAACTAAATAATAAAGTTTTAATTAGTACTCCATATATGCTTTAGGATACAAATCATTCTTGTCTGTTGATAATTTACTTTTCAGGATAATCGACATTTTTCGCAAAATCATCAACGCCTTCGGCCATTCGCCAGTATGTTGACTCATTACACGAATTTCTCAATTCCACTGAAAATCAACTTTCGATATCGACGTTGTTTGTAAAGCAGGATGAATCCATAAAATGCCAAGGAAATTTTCGAAAATATTTCGAGAGGATCAATTTGTTTTACTTCATCTTATTCAATGGGTTTACAGAAAAAATGTGTACGGTCTTAACAGGTTGCATACAAAGTATATCAATAGAAAATTAGCTATTTCATTTAAATTATATGTTTTTAAAACCCTTTAAAAATTATATAAATTGCTGTAAAATTCTTGAATCTGCTTAAGATGGTAGAATTTATTACACATTTGTGAAAATTAACTGATCAACGCATAGTTTATTGTTTAAAAATGTAAAAGCATTATTAAAAAAAACGTTTTAGTTATCATAAAATTCATAATAAAATCCAACACTTAATTAGTATCCAACATCGATGGTATGCGATAGTAAATTTATGACTTAATCTAGAAACATATTTTAGGAACTAAAACTTTAATTTATATAAATCTACATGCTGTGTGTAAAGTTTCACTTTTTTTATATGCTTCATGCTATGCTCATTCAGGTTAACTTGGAAGACAAATATCCGCCAATGATAATTACGTCGAGATTTTTTATATTCAATCATAATAAATATATCATTATGTGTTATCCTTCTCAAAAGTATAAGAATACCGCAGTATCCATATAAACATAAAATGATAAACACATCGTTGGGAGTGCATTACTGTCATAAAAGTAAATTAGATATCGATAGTTAATTTCCATATAAATATTTAAATATAAACAACTTTGAAACTATTTTTTTTAAATATTCATCACGTATCATATATCTCCATTTCAAAGATCACTCACAAATAATATTATTTATTGATTACATATGTATTTTTCTAATATAATACGTTACGCCAATAAATAAAAAAATAAAAAAACTTTTTTAGCTTAATACCTGTTATATACTATGTATAATAAATCAACATAATAGGCTTAAATGAGCTATATCGCACACACCGTCTAAATTTATAATACTCAACAATAAAATGATCGATTTATTATGTCATAACTTTTTATTAAATTTTCCAACGTATGGTTTAACAAATATAGTATGAATTATATAATAATCATCGAACTTTTTATGATATTGTCAATATAGGTATAAAACTTTATTTTCTCATTGCCTGTTTTATTCGGAGAAATGTTCGTTAGATATTTATCATTAACAATCATGATAAATAAATATATATATATATATATATAT